>CABHPP010134498.1:30406-40581 GCA_902168425.1 Peromyscus attwateri
TCTCTCTCTCTCTCTCTCTCTCTCTCTCTCTCTCTCTCTCTCTCTCTCTCTCTGTGTGTGTGTGTGTGTGTGTGTGTGTGTGTATGCACGACTTACACATACGTACCAAGAGGAAGAAAAAGTCCAGAAAGCTGGTCTTGTTAGCACATGCCTATAATCCCTATACTTGGAAGGTAGAGGCAGAAGGACCAGGAGTTCAAGATCATCCTCTGCTACAAAATGAGTTTGAAGCTAGCCTGACCTACACAAGACCTTATATCAGAAAACAAAACAAACAAGAGCAGCAACAGAACCTTCTACAACATTCCTAAACAGTATATGTTCAACCTTTTGACTTGGCGATCCTACGTTGTCATTTACAAAATCCATACTCAGAACTACACAACCAAATTACCCCCCAAAATTGAAAACAAAACCTCGTAATGCTGTATGCCAGTTTTCAACATTTGGTTGGGCCACATTCATAGCTCCCTGGGGTGCATGTGGTCTATGGTCCACAGGGTAGATATGCCAGGAGGTTGACTATGCATTGTTCATGGATTTATAGACTCTTAGTCTATTATTTTTTAAATAAAAAGCCTTAAGACTTAACCTTTATTTTTTCTATTTGTTATCTTTTTAATCCACTAGCTCATTAACCAACCTTTTTTTCTATTATTGGGATAAAATTTTAAACTCTGCTTTTGAAGAAAAGTGTATTTTTTCTCATTATGTTAGACTGTTTTCTGCAGAGCTTGGAGATTTTAGAAAAGGAAGAGAATAAAATAAATTTAGAAGCTGGCATAGCGTTCCATCCTTGTAATCCTAGCACTCAGGAGACTGAGGCAGGAGGGTCTTGAGTTCAAGGCCAGCTGGGGCTGCAGAGTGAGCCCCTCTCTGAGTAAAACAAAGCAAGTATGTAGAGGCAGCAAAGCTGCTTGGACATGGAGATTGCATCTGATCTTCAATGAGTTGCAGTCTGTGAACCTTGGCTCCCTGTCTGCCTACCTCACAGGACAGGCATGAGGAGTAGGTAGGGTGGTGTTTGTCAACCACTCAGTGCGCGGCCTGGACCAGGACTACTGATCATTAACCGGGATTGCTGTGATAACAGTTTGATGACTGCAATAATAAAAGGCATGGCAAAGGTTTCTGCTTTTCCATTCTTCTTTTGAGAGAAATAGAGAGGGAGAGGGAGGAAGAGGGGGGAGAGGGAGAGAGAGAGGGAGGAAGAGAGGGACAGAGGAAGAGGGAGAGGGAGGAAGAGAGGAAGAGAGGGAGGGAGAGGGAGAGGGAGGGAGAGGAAGACTATATGGCCGAAGATGAAACTTTTGGTGATTCTCCTGCATTAGCCTTCTGAGTGTTGAAATTACAGGCATGAGCCACCACACCTGGCCTAAGATTTCTGACTTTAAAAGATGGTTTTTCACTGTGCATTTTTCTATATTTACAGTGATAAAATATTGCCCTCAAAGGCTTCAAGACTGAATTCTGTATTCTCTTCTTTGGGGCTATAAGTTCACCTCTAGATTCCCTCTTTATGTCCAGAACGACATGCCCCAAATAGAAACACTATGTATCTAAAATCAGATGGGGCTTATTTTTAGCTGTTGACTGAAGTAGATCACACACAGAAAACCGGCGGCCACAGCGTTGTCCGTTATCACAGCGAGCACACCCATAGCAGCACCCACACCATGACACAGATTGCATGTGCTCTGGCCTGGTGACCTCCCGAAGCTCAGGGCTGCCAGCTTCGCTCACTGCTGAATGCTGCAGCACACGGGATGCATTCTTTTGTGTCTGCCTTCTGTTTCTTCCTTTTGAGATTCATTAACCAATACACAGGATCCACACCTCCCCTAATGCTTCTCTCATCAAAACATTATCTTGTGTATGTGTGGTATCTCATGTCGGTCTCAACAAAGCTGTTAATATTTATTAAGTCTAGTTGAGATTAAGTCTAGTTGAGACTTGGAGAATGAACAGGCGTTTGCCAGAATCAGGAAACAATGTAGGTGGCAGAAACAGTCTGTGTAAAGACCCACAGGGAGAGTGGAGCTCAGGGGTGTTGAGGACACGGACAGTAGTCAGGCTTCTGGAGTAGACAGCCCATGCTTTGTCTAAATGTTTTCAGAACTGTCACACCCTAGCTGTGCCCTGTATTTTTCTGCAAACATACGAATACATAAATAACATTGTCATCACTGTTCAAGTGAATATCCTCTTACATATGGGGGCTTTTATTACATGTATAAATGTATGTGTATATGTGTGTTTGAATGTGTGTGTGTGTGTGTGTGTATGTGCACGTGTGTGGGGTTGGGGGGGCTGCACAAAGCTGTGTTTGCATGTGTGTACAGGCAAATGTAGAGGCCTGAGGTTGACACTGGGAGCCTTCCTTGATCACCTCCCCAAAGACTCACTGAGGCAGAGCTGAATGCAGCCGTTCTGCTGGTCAGCTTATTTCAGGGATCCCCCTCTATATTCTGAGCACTGGATTACAGGTGGACTGCATGGCTATTCAGTGTTATGAGGGTTCTGGAGATCCGAACTGTGGTCCTCACACTTGTATGGTGAGTGCTTAGCCACTAGCCGTCACCCCAGCTCATGGGAATTTTATTTCTACAGCTTTCCAAATCTGAGACTTGTTGAGCCTGTGCATACACACACACACACACACACACACACACACACACACACACACACACACAGTTAGTAAATCTTGCAAGGCTGTGTTTCAATGTCTGCCTGTGCCCATTTTCCCCATTGTATCAGCATTGCTTGGTGATTGCTTTAAAGTCTACCAATCTAACATTAAAATGTTATTTATGTTGCTTTATTTGATTTTTTTTCCCATGAAAACATTGCATTTTTATGTTTATTGACTCTTCGACTTCTCTTTTCCTTTTATTTTCTTTCTCTTCCCTTCTGTGCTGACCATTGAACCTTGCCCAAGCCTTCAACCACTGAGCTATTACCTCAAGCCCTGACCTCTCCCTTTGTATACTTTATCTAATTTGGGTGGCAGGACAGAGGAAAAATGAGAATGAAAAAGGAGAAATGGGAACTTCGTGATCATGCATATAATGTAAGACAAGGTGATGCTTGGATTAGGCCCTCAGCAAGTGGCTGTCATTTTTACTGCTCTACTGTTGTTGAAAAGATGCAGAAGATGATGGGGAGATGGTCCATTGTCACCATGCCTTAGTGACCTGCTGTCTGTTCAGCAGCTTTCTGGCTGTAAGGAGTTCTAAAGTAGTCAGCATGTCTAGTTATCGATGGTAATCGTGACCTGGGTCCTGGGGACTTCTCTGAGAAAGAGAGTCGCTCAGGTTCGAACACATCCTGACATTTGAGGCTGAAAACAAGATTCATTTCCTGCAGTCATGTTACCCCAGGCTCCAAGCCACCACACATGCTGAACAACTGCAGAGCTATTTCCATAGAGATGCATCCTGGGTTTCGGAACACAGATGTTCACTCTGCACCTAGCCTCAAGGATTTCCTACTAGTTCTATTCATTAAACAGCTGGCTCCAAAAGTCTTAGTATTTCTGTTCTGAGAGCTTGCTTAGCCATTTGGGGGGGGGAAGGCAGGTATATTAAAAAACTACATATATATTGAAGAATTAATACATACAAATTCTGCATACAGAAAACATTTCTACTCATATTTTGTTTTTATTATATAACTATGACTAAGAAATTAATTTGAGTTCTGAAATAGCATTCTTTTCAGTGTAGGTATGTGCATGTGTGTGTGCATATGGAGGCCAAAGATTAATATTGTGAATCTTCCTTGACCATGCTTCATGTCATTAAGGCATTATGGCTCTCTGGCTGACCGGTGCTCACCTACAGAACGAGTGTAGCTAGGTAGCTTGCTCAGGGAATCCCCTGTCTCTGTTTTCCAAGTGTTGGGATTACAGGCAGGTCGCCATGCCCATCTGGGTTTTATAAGTGTCCTGGGGATCCAAACTCCAAGAAATGCTTAATCCATGGAATCATCTCCACAGTCCATAACATTCATTCATTTTTTTTTTTTTGAGACAGGGTCTCACTCTGTATCCATGGCTGTCCCAGAACTCTGTATATACAGACCAGACTGTAGATCAGGCTGGCCTTAAACTCACAGAGATCCTCCTGCCTCTGCTTCTCAAGTGCTGAGATTGAAGGTGTGCACCACCCAGCCCAGCTAGTTTGTCAGACTTTGTAATCAGATTGGGCACTGCTATTCTCATTTTTCCTTCCATGTTGCTTTTCATGGGAAATTTTTTTAAAAAATAATTTTTAATTTTATTATTTGTCCAGACATCTGTATGTGTCTTATGAGTTTGCAATGTATATGTGGGGGTGGATACCAGAAGAGGGAATGGGATCCCCACCCCTCCTGCTGGATTACAGGCAGAAGTGAGATGCCTGACATGGGTGCTGGGACTCGAACCCAGGTCCTTTGGAAGAGCAGCAGCTGCTCTTAGCTACTGAGCCATATCTCCAGCCCCGGACATTTGGATTTTTATCCCAGCGACTGCTATAAAATGAACTTCTCAAAGATAAAAGATCCATGGCCATTAAAAGGCAAGGGAGGGCAGCCAAGGTGTTGAGCTGGAGTTGTCTTGAGCTGGTCTCAAAGTGGTTTCTGAGAGACACGGAGGAGCATCACTGTGCTTTCTCTGGAAATTTAAAATGTTCACAGCCTTTCTATGAACTTGCAAGAGCTCCCAGCCATGCCTTAGCACTCAGTCAAGGTCATTTCCTAGGTCTGGAGTAGAAAGTCTGGGGTTTGATCTGGTGTCATGGTCATGATGTCATCACAGATCTGCCCACATTCTTGCATGAACAGAACATGATCGAACAGGACAATGTACTGTCAAATGCTAACTGCCCTTGAACTCCATCTGGACCTGGCAGGGGACTACAGAGACATCTTAAAGTATTGGCATCCAAATAAAAATAAAACAGAGCTGGGCGGTGGTGGCGCATGCCTTTAATCCCAGCACTCGGGAGGCAGAGCCAGGTGGATCTCTGTGAGTTCGAGGCCAGCCTGGGCTACCAAGTGAGTTCCAGGAAAGGCACAAAGCTACACAGAGAAACCCTGTCTCAAAAAAACCAAATAAATAAATAAATAAATAAATAAATACATAAATAAATAAGTTAAAAATAAAAAATAAAACAGAGGCCTTGGTTATATCAACCAGGGGTTGGAAAGCTGTGAAGTCATTAGGAAAAATTTATCACCCTAGCCTATTGGGATCTCTGCGGTTTGAGAGACCACATGTGCATGGAGTCATCCAGACACTTGGAAGTTCTCAGGGTGAAAATGTACTGGTTAACTAGAGACTTGCCAACTTGTTTTGGAGCTGTGGGAGCTAAGCTTGCCTTGAGTGGGGGATGGACGTGTTTTGAGGACTAACAGCTAGCTGGCCCAGGCAGCAGTCAGGGAGGATCTAGTTCAAGGTTTTTAGAAGTTGAAGTGGGTCAGAAGAGTCGATGTAGAACAGCAGGGACAGGCATGAGAACATGGGTCTGCTCAACTGTGTGGGCCCCTGCGGTGTGAGGTGAATCAGGGCATAGGACAGAAGGCCTGTGCGGCTGGCCAAGGGCTGACTTTTGAATGTGAAATGCCTCCGATGCTCTCCTGTGTTTGAACACTTGGTGCCTGGCTGGTGGGGCTGACTTGGAAGGCTGTGGAAACTTTTGAAGGTGTAGCATCTTGGGACTTGAGCTTCTGGCTTCACTTCTGGCCTGCTCTCTGCTTACTGATTACAGATGCAACGTGACCAGCCACTAGCAACCCGCAGCAGTGCCCTCTCCACCGTGAAGATGGTGCTCCTTCTTAAACTGTAACTAAGATAGGCCCTTCCTGCCCTGAGCTGCTTCCTTGTTAGAGATACTGTCCTTGGAATGACCGTGCAGGGAGCAGCCATCCTGGTGCTCAGACAGTGCCTTTCTTTGTCTTCCTGTGCCCATCTCAGATTCTTCTGCAGTCAGCTGAAGCCATCTAACCAAGTTCTAGCCCATCAGGTATACCTGGAAGAGAGACTTATTTCCAGGCCCAGCCCATAGCAACCTCTCACAGGACATTCTCTTTCTGCATTTGCTGGAGGACATCCCAGGGCTGCAACATGAGGGGCTAAAAGATGGAAATATCCTGGTATCCCAGTGACCACTTAGTGGAAAACTGGGTGGACAGTTCTGTGAGCCAAGAACCCATTATTATTGTGTTAAGGCATTGAAGTGTTGAGGCACATGTTTGTAATGGCATTTAACGTACTCTCATAGAAGCCATAATGGCTACTATTTATTGGGGCCTATCTCAGTGAATTCATACAACAAGCCTATGGGAGTGGGCCCCTTCCATATGCTAGAAAAGGAAACTGGAGCCATGCTGGCAGCAGGTGAAGAACAGAATATTCTGTTCCCCAAATGCAGACTCAAGTACCAAACTGTGCTGTACTGGCTCCCAGTGGGAAAGGAATGGATGAAAACTAGGTAGGCACGGGGACTGGAAGAGTTACTGCAGTGCTAGTAGCTGGGAGCCTGGGAGATGGGGAAACAGGATATTGTCCATGCTGACTGAGGGGGTGTCTGAAGGGCTCAGTGCAGACAGGCCTAATTGTAGGTGTATAGTAAATGGTGGCTTGCTCTATCTATCTATCTGTCTATCTATCTATCTATCTATCTATCTATCTATCTATCTATCTATCTACCTGTCTGTCTGTCCATCCGTCCATCCATCCATCCATCCATCTATCCATCTATCATATATTTATCTGTCTATCTATCTATCTATCTATCTATCTATCTATCTATCTGTCATCTACCTACCTATCTATCTATCTATCTGTCATCTACCTACCTATCTATCTGTCTATCTATCTATCTATCTATCTATCTATCTATCTATCTATCTATCATCTAGCTAGCTAGCTACCCATCCATCTGTGTGTGTCTGTGTGTGTCTGTGTGTGTCACAGCTTACATGTGGACAGCCTTGTGTGTTATTCCTCATCTTCCACTTTGCTCTTTTGAGACAGGGTCTTTGTTTATTGGATGCTGCATGCACTAGGCTAACCAGCTCACTAGTGTCCGGGGATTCTCTTGCCTCTGTCTCCAGCCCTGCCTCTGCCTCTCTGTGCTGTAGGAACTCTGGAATTATAGACTTGCTGGACCACCTCAGGCTTTATGTGAGTTCTGGGGATTCAGACTCAAGTTTCATGCTGACACGACAAGGACCTTACTCACAGAGCCATCTCCACATTCCTAGTTTGAGTTTCTAAAACAAGAAGTGGTGCTGGTCTGGGAGGGAACAGGAGAGAGTTGTTCTGGAAGCTCCATGGGGAGGATGTGTGGTGACTATCTTATCTTGCTGCTCACAGGGATACAGAAGGAAGGCTGAGGAAGCATCTTGTGCAGTGTGATTTTGAGGTAGGAAGAGGCAGGAAACAGGATGGAAGATAATCAGCATGAAAGCAAAGTCCAAACCTTTGGCCATGCAAAGATGCTCAGTGGAGGCCTGTGTCAGGGCTCTAGCTTTCAAGGCAGTCAACACACTGCCTAGCCTTTGTCTGGGTGTATCCACATCTGTCCTGGAGTGGATACTAGTAATCTGCACCACTGTGTTCAAATTCTTTAGTCTCTTTGTGCCTCCTTTAATCATCAGAAAATAAGGACAATGAGTAACAGGACTTATCTCAGGGCTGTTGTGAAAAGATTCAGTGTGCTTGTGGGACTGGACATGTAGTGCGCTATCAGCAAGTGGTAGAAGTGATCATTAAACTCCTTAGTCTTTAATATTAGTCTTCTATCTCTATATGCACAGAAACTCAGATCAGAGCTCTCAGCCCAGCAGAATCTCGAAACTCAATGATTAGAATAGTGATGGACTCACAGTAGCTATTTAAATATTTGTGAGACAATCAAGGAAGCACATTGTACCTTCTTCTTTCCCTCCCTCCCTCTTTCCTCCCTCCTTCCCTCCCTCCCTTCTTCCCTTTCTCCCTCAGTCTCTTCTGTCCTTAGTCCATCTGCTGATTTATTGTTCCTGAAAGCTGAGAGTGTATAGCCGAGCTTATCCTTTCCTTCCAATAGTGTGTGTGACATGAAATGAACCATTTAACTATCCTAAGTGGCATTGAGTGCCTTCAACTGTTTCATCCTTCTCTGCCATTCATATCTAGAATATTTTCAACCCCCCAACAAAAACCCAGGTACTGTTGAACACTAACCCACTCTACTCCAGGCTCTAGAAACCACTAGCTCTTTAAAAAACCATTTATGTATTTATTTATAGATAGATAGTGTTTGTCCAGAGGTCAGAGGACAACTTGCAGGAGTTGGTTTTCTCTCTGTACTTTGTAGGTCCTGGAGATCAAACTCAGTTATCAAGCTTGGAGAAAAACTACTTTTACTCACTAGGCCATCATGCTGCCCCCCCGACTTTTTTTTTTTTTTTTTTAAGACAAGGTCTCATATAGCCAGGCTGGCCTCAGACTTTCTCTGTAGCCAAGGATGACCTTGCACTCTCCTGTGCCCACCTCCCACGTGCTGAAATTACAGGTGTGTATTGCCATGCCTGGTTCTGTGTGGTGCTAAGGAGAGGGTCCAGCCCAGGACTTCATGTGTGCTAAACAAGTACTTAACCAGCTGAGCCCCATCCTGGCCCATTATTCTTTCTGTATTTATAAATTTGACTGTCTGGGTACCTTATGTAAGTGGAATTACATTGTTCTTTTGTGACATCTCACTGTTTTTGTAATCATAGGCTATGTCATCCTGAAAACGCACTTTCTCTTCTGTGGCTGTAAGGTAGCACCTACGTCATGGAATATTCACCAGGTGAATGTCAGACAATAGATAGAAGGTTGTTAGCCAGTTCCTGGCTCACAGAAGTATGCAGTGTAACACCCAAGTATGTATTCTAAAGTTGATGGGCAATTACGTATGCACTGTTTTATGTGGTTATTGTAGGTGTTACTGCTCTGAGGAGAAAGGCTTCCCCAATGGAAGAGTTACAGTTTCGAGAGAAAAGACTTTCCCAGTGGAAATATTACAGCTGGTGGTGGGGTGGTGGTGGTGGTGGTAATGTTTCTCCAAACCAAGTGTTAAGCTCTGCGTGTGTGTGTGTGTGTGTGTGTGTGTGTGTGTGTGTGTGTGTGTGTGTGTGTTGGAGGGTGGGGGACCGTTCCTCACTGCAAGTGTTACAGCTCTGCTTTGGGGGAAGGGAGAAAGGTTTCCCCAGGGCAAGTATTACAGCTCTGAGGGGAAAGGTATCCTGGCAGTCAGGAGCCAAGGAATACCACAAAGTCACACTGCCCAACAAACCTCACACAAGAGATTGGGAGAATGGCTGCCTCTGCTCAGGTGAGAAGCAGTAGAGAACTGAGCAGAAGACAGGCTTTATATAGGGTTTCTTGGGGGACAGAGCTTTCCAGGGTGGAGATTTCCAGGGTGGGGATTAGGAGGATTTCAAGTCCTGAGTTTGGGCTTTTTACTCGGTAGGGTGGAGCTTGGCTGCCTGTTTCTGGAGGGGCTAGGGCTGGTCATTATGGCAGGTAGAGTTTTCTGTGCACGGAGACTGGTGGTTGGAGTCCTCAGGGGTGGGGCTTGGCCACTTGTGCCTTGCGGGGCTGATAGGTATGTTCTGAATTAATGGACTCTGGCATTTGGTAATGTATCTGGAGCTGCCATGATCCCTTCTCGTATATTCACTCACGGAAACCTTGTAAGGATGCCGTGACATGGTTCAGTCACTGTCGTCTGCGGGTGAGACAGTGAGGGTGAAGAGAGTTCGGTTGCACTCAGTTCCGTGGCTAGCTCCTGGCTTATTCACGCTGAGCTGGGGTTTCAATGCAGGCAGTCTGAGGTGGGATGTGTGTGCATCTCATTGGTGGTGCCCTGGCTTCGAGTGTGTGAGGGTGTAGGTCCCACCCATCAGCAGGTTTCTGAAGTCCAGCAGCTTTACCATATGCAATAGTGCCACATTGTCTTTACTGCCTCAGGCACCCAGCAACCATCATCTACACAAGCACTTGCTGGGCCAGGTTATCAGGATGAGCGTGGAAAAGGTCCTAGGTGAGAAGGCCCTTGAGGCTGGTGGAACAATGGTAGAGGAGTTGGCTGCTACTGAGTGTCAGTTCTCTCCTGGTGGGGCCCTCCTCATGCCTGTGCACACATGCTGGCCACCTTTGGACC
>CABHPP010134499.1:5360-28006 GCA_902168425.1 Peromyscus attwateri
CTCTTCCATGCCACTTGCCTTTGGGTTTAGGGTCATGCCTCTGGATACTATCGCTGTGGTTTAGATGTGGAGTGCCCCCTAGAGGTTCCTATGTCACTAAAAGGCTTCCAGCCTTCTGGTGGCGCTGTTTTGTGAGGTTCTAGAAACTTTAAGGTGTGGAACTTAGCTGGAGGCAGTAGCTCACTGAGGGTGATTCTTGGGGGTATCTTGTTCCTGGCCCCATCCTGATTCTCTCTCAGCTTCCTCTCTGTCATGAAGCGAATAAGCACCTTTTTGAAATACTTCCGCCACCATGATGGTCTGCTGAAGCCCCTGGAACTAGGGTGTCATAGACTGAACCCTCTGAAACCATGGTTGGCAGTAACTCCTCCCTGTAAGTCCTTCTTTCGAGCAGTTCAGTCACAGTGGATGACTCCAGACATGGTTGATCATCAGGGAAGCGGCCCATGGAGGATCTGCATCCTAAGAGATCCGGCTGTCCGGACTTGAGAAACTAACCATTTATTTGAGTGCTTTTGTCATATAAATAAAATACAAGCAATTTAAAACAAACCCAGTTTGAGAAAACACACAAAATAAATACACAATTTAACAGCTCGTAAAACACACTGGAATACAGTTGATACTGGGGTGCTGATACAGGCCCTTCTGAGGATGCCATCTTGGTTTCCCCTCCTGGCACTCTCTCTGGAGACTGATCTTTTAGCTTCATGCACGCTTCCTTGCACCTTTTTGCAGAAGGTGGGCATTTCTGGATACCAAGCTTTTGAAAATCTCAATGTGCCTTTTTTTTTTTTTTAGTTCATTTTCAAGTTATCCGCTAGAGAATCTGGGGCATTTGAGCTGAGGCTTTGACACAAAGAAATTGAAAAAAAAGAAAGAGAGACAAATGTATACACAGACAGATTTTGCCCTCTGACCTTCTCAGTTTGTTTTTCCAGAGTTATTGAGTGGGTGGCGGGGGGGAGTTCTATGAATGGAGCTGACTGGCTATTACCAGGGCCAAGGAGCACTTTATATGTCTGTGACAAGGCTGTCCAGGTTCCCGGGCTCTCCTCCCTGAGCTCTGCCATCAGGGTCTTAACTAACAGGTGGACTGAGGGGGTGGAGGAGCCAGCCACATCCTTGTTCCCCAGCAGACCTGCAGCCATGGATGGGAGAAGAGCTGGAAGGGCCTGAAGTGAAAGCCCTGTGGCTTTATCCCTCTGAAGAGCAAGGCTGACAAGAAAGACAAAGGCAGCCTGGTAACCAGAGGCCAGTGGGGAAGAGAATGGCACCTGTGCCAGTGATTGGTTTGTTCAGCCTGAAAGCCTTCCGCTGCTGCTCTGCTCTGGGCCTCAGTGTCTTTCCCCAAGTCAGCCTGCAGATGTGAGCATCCATCTTATGGCAGGCAGCATGTGGTCACACGTGTTTGCAGAGCCTGACTCCCCTAGGGAGAGAAGGCACCTGTGTAAACAGAGCGAGAGGTATGATGTGCTCCTCAGATATGCTCTGGGGAGGCACTGTCCGGGCCGGCCGATGGTGGCTCTGATGGTTCGGAACAATGAGGGCTCTGTTTGCCCAGCTGCCTCTCACCTTCCCTCCTGTGGCACCCATTGTTGTCCCCCTGCAGGTTTCTCCGTTGTGGAGGGGGCACTGCCCACTGACCAGGGTCTGCAGGGGAGCTCAGCAATGCCTCATGGGGGAAACCCAAGATTGAGAGAAATTCAGTTTGACAGTCAAAAACTCTAAGCATAGGGAGATTTTTTTCTGACGATCTCACCAGGTCTGCCTCATGTTCATCCGTGAGAGAGCATAGCTTGGGCAGAGGGGGATGCACCCAATTCTCAGCCAGCCCTGGTTTTGTAGCAGGTGCTTAGATGATCCTCACCCCCTTCTTTCCTGCTGTGTACTCGACAGAGAGCTCACATAGACAGATGGGAGCCTCGAACTCGTGTCTGACCTACATCCACGTTAGTTACGTGGCCTGCCTGCCGTGGGACTCTGTGCACTCCAGATTGAAAAGTAGAGAGGGATTCTGCATTTCTTCCAGTCCGGCTCAGACCCACCAACTTTAACATCAGATTGGGCCATGTTATTGTTTGATTCCACATGACTCAGACTGACAGGACATACGTCAACAAGCTCAGAGGGCCAGCTTGTCTCCAAAACTGGAGCCAGGTGCTATTTCTTTAGTCAAAACACTTAAAGCAACTGGTCTGAAAAGTGTTCATCTTTCGAAGGAATCTTCAGCAATAATGCTGATGATACATTGTCAAGCTTGAGTGGCTTAGCCTACTTAGCTCTCTGTCACCACCTGTCCCTTGGCTAGCCAGATTCTCCAATCACTACAGATCCAGCCGCTCATTTGGTGAAAACATAGATTATCCAGGCAATCCAAAGTGAGTTCCCATTATGTGTCAACCACCTAAGAGACAGACACAGTGGAGGCCAAGCCCCCGGAGGGTCGATATCAGCTACCAAACGGCTTCTACTTCGTGTGACCGGAGGAGAGGGAGAGAGAGGCCCCAAGTTTTAGAGGAATAAAAGAGATTGAACTGTGGGAGTGTGGGTCTGGGGACTACTGAGAACAGGGTGTTGACAAGAGGGTTGCAGCCAATGAACTTGGCTTTCAAAGTTTTACTCTTATCATGACTGACTGCTCCAACTCTGTTCTGGACAGCATATGGAAATCTGCCATTTCTCTGAGGGTTACACACACACACACAAAGGCAAGACCCATGAGCTAACTATTTCTCTTTGACAAACTCAAAAGATGGAATGAATCATTTTTCCCCTATCCCAGGGACACGGTGCTGAGAGGAACAGGCTTGGTAGACTAGGCTGTGGGACTGTTCCAGAACTTTCTCAGTGGGACACATTCAGGTATTCAATACTATAAGGGTTCATAAAGGTTAACAGTGTCGATTTCAAACCAAAGAACTGAACTCCACATCGTGACAATCCAGCCATCTCTCCCTTCCATCCCGTTTCCTCCTCCCTGTCCCCCTGGCCTGGTCTCTGTATGCCATGGATTTCTCTGCTCCCAGTATTTCTGGATTCTTCTGGGTTGTATTCCTTACACTTTCCTTCCATGCAGCCCCAAGCAGCCTGCTGGGTTTTCCATGGTCCTTCCCAGTTTCATCCCCAGATTTTCAGCTGTTGGTCTTGGCTAGGGTCAGTCACTTCCTGACGTTTCTCAGTGTTTTTCCCTGCACGCCCTCTACCCTTTTCAAATCTCCTCTTCCTGGTCTCCATTCTCTGCCAGTGTGACCCATCCACCGGGACTGAAGAAGAGTGAGAGCATGAGTCAGCTCCCACGAGGGAAGCTGAGTTCCTCTCTACTGGCAGCCGAGCGGACTGGGGAGGAGGGATGACAGAAAGAAGCAATTTACTTTTCTAATTGTTAGAAATGAAACATTGGGAAAAGTGACCGTCAGGAAAGAGAAAACTAACAGGGGAAAGAGAGGACACACAGACGAGAGAGAAGGAAGATTTATGAACATGTAGACAGAGGAAGTCAAATTCCTCTTTAAAAAGTAAGCAAAGCCGAGGAGCCACCGGTCCAAGCCTTGAAGTTTATCTTCAAAAGCTCAATTCAGACCAGATGTCCCCTACCCACTCCACTGCCTCTGCTCAGTCCAGGCTTTGATGTGATCAATCACATTTGAAATCTGGGCCTCCTCCTGCCCACCGTGGATATGAGTTGCGGATCCCTCCTTGGAGCCCTCTGCGAAGTGCTGAGCTCTCTCTCTCCATCTGGGTTCTACAGAGAAGGGCCTTAAGCTTTGGGACTTCTGGTGATCAGCCGACAGGAGGAACTAAAGAGATACTTTAAGGCTATCTACCTTCTCATTGGCCTCAGCTCCTTGGAAATCTCAGAAAGGTAGTGGTATTATGGGTTTAAGAAAGCAAAACCTAATCCCAGCACTCGGGAGGCAGAGGCAGGCGGATCTCTGTGAGTTCGAGGCCAGCCTGGGCTACCAAGTGAGCTCCAGAAAAGGCGCAAAGCTACACAGAGAAACCCTGTATAAAAAACCAAAAAAAAAAAAAAAAAAAAAAAAAGCAAAACCTTAGGGCCAGCAAGATGGGTAAAAGGTGCCTGCCCCAAAGTCTGATAACCTGAGTTTGATCTACTCTAAGACACGGGGTAGAAAGAGAGAACTGACTCCCATTAAGTTGTCCTCTGGTCTACATATGTGCACCAAGGCATGTGTGTGTTTGTGCATACATACACATAATAATAATAATAATAATAATGTAATTTATTACTCAAAATTAAAAAGCAAAATACACTTTTTCTCTTTGGCCCCTACTTTTCCCTGGGGAAAGGTATATTTGGGGACTAAATTGGGTTAAATATGCTCCCTGCTCCAAAATTTATGTCCACTTAGAATTTATGAAAGTGACTTTATTAATAAACAGGATCGTTGTAGATATAACTAAGTCACGATTATGTCATACTGGATTAGGTTGGGACCTAAAGTCAACATAACTGACACCCTTATTTTTTTTTAAGAAAGGTAATCTGAGGGGACTAGGAATATCTCTCAGCAAGTAGAGTGCTTGTCTACCATATGAGAAGCCTTGTGCTCAATCCCCAGCATCACGTAAACCAGGAGTTACTGGTGGAACAGCCTGTAATTCCAGCACTTGGGAGGTAGAGGAAGGAGAATCAGAAGTTCAAGGTCATCCTTGTCTACATAGCAAATTTGAGACAGCCTGGGCTACATGAGACATGCCCCCCCAAAAAAAAGGAGAGAGAGAAGAGGAAAGGGATAGTTTAGACAAAATAAGCAGATGCACAGGGGGAAAGGTCGTGGCATACAGAAGTGAGGTAGCTCTAAGCCAGGGGAACACCAAGGATGTCAGCAACCATCATGAGCCTGGAAACAAGGAGGAGCCCCTGACTTCAGCCTTTGGCGGGAGAACCATGCCCTGCTGACTGACACTTGACTTCAGACTTCGGGCCTCCAGAACCATGAGAAAAACAATATCGTTGATGTGAGCCTCGTGGTTTGTGGTCCCTTGTTATGACAACCCTAGGGACCTGAGCTGGTGACAAGAGTCTTCCCACTTGGCCACACTGACACAGGGGTGACAAGATTTCCCTAGACTTCATCCGAATACAGCTTTCTGGTTGGGCCAGGACCAGGGCCCCTGGAGCCACAAAGCAACCACTCTGTTCTGGGTATCCTCCCGATGACCTGTCCCCACACTCTCCCCTTTTGTTAAGCATGTTCTCGGGGCTTGCCTGACTGTGTGTCTGTTGCCTTTGAGCACCGAGTTTTATTTCGGTTTCTCATAAATATAGAAGTGCATTGGACAGAAGCCTGCCTTGGCAAGCAGGCCTTTGGCCGTCCTGACAGCTTTGCATATCTCTCAAATGAGTTATGAGTGGATGGGGACCTGGGACTGGGGACTGGGTTCCAGCCACCACTCCCTTGAGTCCTGCAGTCCTCCCAAAGAAAGCAACTGTTTTCTTGAACAAAACAGTCACTTACCCAAGGCTTGAGGAGAACAGGCTATGATACACCCCTAAGATCCCCGCTCGTCATAAAGCACTTCTTAAATGGTGAAGAGAGTTTGCAAGTTGTTTGTTTATAATAAATTTTTCTGAAAAAAAAAAAAAGAAAGAAAGAAAAGAAAGCCCTCAACATAGCCTGATCCAGGGCTACTGGTTCATGACTAGAAGAAAGTCATGGAACCTCACCAGGAAGACCATACAAGTGTGAGAGCTTGGGAGCTCCAGATGGATCCTTGAGCCAGCAGAATGTGCCCAACCCACTGAGAAGTAAGCCATGGCCTTGAGTTGACAGTGGAGTATTTTTCTTCCCCTGAAGTGACCTTGATATTTTCATTTTCTCAAACTGCGTACTGCTGCGTCTGTGAGCAATGATCAGGACTGGGAAATGCTGACACCATTTCTCTGTTCTAGGCCCAGACACCTAGAACAACATGGCCAGGGACACCCAGGGCCAGTGTTCTCCAAATCAGGGTGTGTGCGCTGCAGGCATTGGGTAAGACAATCTACTGAGGTGTGGGGAGAAAATATTTAACCTTCTAGTTGTGTTTATTTTGATCTCAAAAGTGTTATAAAGGGTTTTATTAATAGTCAAGACATGGATCAAGAGCGGCAAATCTATACAGCTTGTCACGGTGTACATATTTGGATGTGGGTTTCTCAAAATTAACAGTGTTTGTAAAGCCTAATGAGGAAAAAATGCAGCCGGCCATTCTCATATAGATGCTTTTAAAGTATGTGTTAGAGGGTGTGGAAGTGGAGGGCTTGAGCAAGTGGGGAGCCTATTTATCTCCCTCTGGGCCTGATCAGGCATCTCAGTCCTGTTTCTTCATCTCTGATCCCTGAACTTAGGGTTTTTAGGGTTATACACACACACACACACACACACACACACACACTTGTCATAAGAGGGTTACAAACATACACACCATATATGCACGTAAGCATGCACACACGTGCACTCATGCTCACGCACACGCGCGCACACACACACACACACACACACACACACACACACACACACGTGCATTGAACAAAATGACCAAGCTATTTTAATTGGGAAAACTAAGACCCAGAAGAAAAGCAATTGCCCCAAGCCACACAAGTCATTAGGGCCAGTACCAAGGCTACAACTCCCTCTCTGCGTCCGAGTCCAAGTCCACTGTGTTTAAGATGGGACCATGTGTGCTCCAGAGCACGTTCTCTGTCTGGGTGACCTTACATAACCAGACGGAACCAGGCGAAGCCTGGGCAAAATGGAGTCTCCTCCTCCAGCAGTGATCAGCAACACCAGATCAGGGCCAGACTAAACTTCTCTGCCTGCCGAGGACGCCTATGGGAGCTTAGAAGCGGTTCTGGAACCCTCTGCTCCTGGCTGGGTGCTCACATCACATGTTAACTTGCCTGTCCCTCAGTGTCTCCCAAGAACACCCTCCACAGTGAGCTCCTGAGAGGCCTTCCACACTGATTTGAAATGGGTCTTGCTCCCATCCGGGTCTCCGGAGATCACATGGAGCAATGTGCTTTAAGAGCAGAGCATATCTGTGGAACTGTCCGTTCATTCTCCATTGTACTTGTTTCTTCAGGCACACTGGGCTCAGGGGCTCCCTTGACCTTTGTGATTTCAGCAAGGGTGATGATTAATGCTCTATCTACGTGAGACTGAGAGGATGGGGAGGGCGGGGGAAGATTGGGTACCATCTGTGATGAACGTGTTTTACAGATTTAAGAAAACAATGTGCAGAGGACATGAGGAACATGGCTATCAGGTCCACTGTTCACCAACCGGTCCTGTGAGGATCACAACTGAACTCCTTGAGGGTCCAGAATGTGTCGTAAATCTTCATGCCTGGTGCTTGGGAAATACTAGATGCTTAAAAGCGTGATCGGCAAATCAGAGTATTAATGCAGCCAATAATGAACTGGCACAGGAACAAGAGGAGAAGGGAGCGCATTTGGGATGGGCCCAGCAACTTCACTGTGCGGGCAGGCTTTGACGGTGACTAAAATCAGAAAGGGAGACAGTGTATTTCAGGCTGCGACAAGGTTACGAGGCAGAAGGATAGGAACTAGAGAACTGCTCTGCTGGGGAAGGGCTGTTTCAGGAAGATGAGCTGAGGGTGAGGTCAAGGGTGGCTTGGCAGAGGGAGTGGGGGGTTGATGGCATTTCTCCCTCTTTCTCCACTAGTGTCTTTGCTCAGAAATCTCCAGCCTGACTCTAGCCTGATCCCCATGGCAAGCTGAGGTGGGCAGCACCTAGGACATTAGCCTTACTCTTCTACCACGAGTCCAGGGGCCATCTTCTCTTTCTTCATAAGTGTTCTGTGGATTCATCGTGCTGCAGTGGTTGACGCTTCGTATTAAAGCTGACCATTTCAACTTTTCCTCTTTCCTTTTCTTTCTGTTGTTTCTTTCTGTTTCACTTGAGACAGGGTCTTATGTGGGCGAGAGTGGCCTTGTGCTCACTCTCCAGCTGAGGATGACCTTGATCCTCACACCTCCACCTCCTAAGTTCTGGGAGAACAGGCATATGCCGCCACATGAGTTATGTGGTAGTAAGGACTGAATCAGGAGCTTCATGAATACCAGACAAGTACTGTACCAACAGGGTCACAGCCACGGCCCCAGCTCCCAGTGTTCTTTGCAGTTCTGAGAAGTGAACTTAGAATCTCATATTGCTGGTCAAGCACTCCACCACTGAGCTGTGCTCTGAGCCCTCAATGTTTAAGAAAGACAAATTAGCCAAAACTCCTAGGCATTTATTTTTCATTTCCCTTCCAATTAAATCATCTCTGATCATTGACTCGGGGTAATCTAAACTGATCGAAGTCCTCTCCACGCTGCTTCTCTATTTCTTTGACCTCTGACACGATTTCCCAGCCATGTTTCCGACTTCCATTGCTATTGAGGGTTATCTCCCTGTTTCTCCTCAGAGATGTGCCTTCTCTTTAGAACAGGCCCTATAGTGTGCTCATTGAGGAATAGCCAGGCAACTTTCTTTAACTCAGCAGCTTCATATCCTACTGGGAGTCCTTCTGGACATATCAAAAAGTGCTAGTCCAGAAGCATGAATTATAAACACTGTTTTCTCAAGGCCTGTAAGCAATTTCAGCTGAACACAGGGGTCTTGAACACACCCCACTGCTTCAAAATAATGTGTTATAAAGATACATATGATCTCCCTCCAAAGAAACCTATTTAACTTAGGGACTGTGTCCCATAACTTTCGTCTATTTTTATTATTAACGATAAGTATTTCTTTCCTTCTTTTGCCTGATACCCTGCTGAATCCGGAGGCCTGTGCCAACAACATCATATCTTTGTAGTGTTATTTTTATGTAGTCTTTGGTATAAATTACAATACTTTGTGCGCGCATAATATCTTTTTAGCACGAGTACCTAACATTAACTATGACCTCTATAAATGTCCGTTCAGTAAACAAATAACTAATGAATTATTCTAAGACGTAGTTCATTGGACTCCATTGTCTTGCATGTTCTAAGACTTTCAACTTTATAGTCCAGCCCACTGCCAACATGGCTCAAAGCCCTTTTCTCTTCTGACTCCTCTGTACCTCTTTAACTCACGCTGCTGCATGGCAGATTAGACGATGAATTAGCTCATTAAGTTTCCATTGCTATTCCCATTAAAAACTGGTGCAATGATCCATCCCCACTGTCCATTGGTCTGCATTTGGAACCACTTGGGAGACACACCTCTGAAGGTGTCTGTGAGGGTGTGTCCAAGAGGTTTCACTACGGAGGGAAGACCCACCCTGAATGTGGGTGGCACCATCCCAAGGCTGGTATCCAGTATGTGGGTGGCACCATCCCAAGGCTGGTATCCAGGATTGGATTCAAAGAGGAGAAAGGAGAAGTGGAGCACAAGCATTCATCCCTCTCTGCCTGCTAACTGCAGAGACGATGTCACCAGCCACCTCATAGCCTTCCTGTCCTGCCTTCCTCACCATCATGACTGTGCCCTCAAATCACGAACCAAAATAAGCCTTTCCTACCTTAAGGTGCTTTTAGTCAGGTACTTGACCATGGAAATGAAAAGACTGAGAAAAGTGCAGATGAGATCTACGTTCTTTCTCCTTGAATCTGAACAGTTCAGCTTTGACACATAAAGCGAGTGTGGGACTAACCTTCTGATAGCTTGCATTGTGGCCTCTTGGAATCCTGCACAGACATCCTGAGTCCTGTACTGGAATTCAGTGTTAGGACCACATAGGAGGACAGAGGACCCTAGGGAAACTCAAACTCCTAGCTGTCCTCAGGAAGGTGGTAGACAGAGCAGACAACAGCCACAATGCTACATGGAGACACTAAATGACTGTCCAAGGTGAGCTCCAGACAATAATATGCAGCAAGAGCAGCCCCACACCCGCATTGTTTTGATGATTAGCTCATTCGATCCTTCAGGAGGCTGTGGCCCCAGCCAAGATCTGACTGGAACACCACGAGGTGGCATGAGCAAGACCGCACAGCTGAACTCCATCAACACAGAGAACTGGGAACTTCAGTGGTTCAAGCCACTGCGTTCTAAGGCAAGTCACACACAGCAGCACATAACCCATATATACTGGTGGGCAATAAAAACTGAATTGATGGGAAACAATGGTATATTGGCCTCTTCAGTTTCTAGAAGGCTATGCCCATAGTTGAGGGAACATACAGCTTCTCACTTCAAGCAAGACCACCAAAACACAAGTCTCTTCCTCAGAGAAAACCATCACAAAAGGCAGGCTTCTGTCACCTAACTTCATGAATCCTAGTCCTAGGAGACACTGAACAGTAACTATTTTATCCATGCCCCTGCCTCACAATATAGCTGTCCCTTCAACTAAATCCAACCAGAGAACTCTGTGTTATGACATCTGTAGAACTTTCTCTTCCTCCTAAATCCTAGAAGAGGAAATCTTGCAGCTACCCTGAGAAATTTCTTCTATCAGTTCTTAAGTCTTAATTAGAGCATTCTATTAGATGCTTCAACCCGATGTCAACAAATACGGTTTCAGCTCCTGCTTCTTTGTCAGGTTTTATTTATTTATTTATTTATTTATTTATTTATTTATTTATTTATTTGCTTTTATTTGCCTAAATTTTGAGGAGTACCAGGGGAAACATTACTTACAAACTCCTCTTTATCTTCCTTTCATAAATGTGAAGGGCCTAAACAACTTCATCCCCTGTGGAAGTGAAATACTATCCTTCCTAAAGCTTATTCATATGGGAAAAGAAGTGAGACAAATCTACCTGTCCTGCTTACTTGGATGGGTTTTGAAAAAATCAAAATTAAAATAAATATAGGAAAGAGCATCATGAACTCTAATGCATACTACAAGTGCATAGTAGCCTACACTGGTCCTTGGACACTAGGACATTCTTGTCCCCTAGGCTCTGCAGGGGAGTGAAAGAGTAGAGAGCTGTCTTAGTCAATGATCTACTGCTGTGAAGAGACACCAGGACCACGGCAGCTCTTACAAAGGAAAGCAGTTCATTGGGGCTGGCTTACTGTGTCAGAGGCTTAGTCCGTTGTCATCATGGCAGGAAGCATGGTGGCATGCAGGCAGACGTGGTGCTGGAGAGGAGCTGAGAGCTCTACATCTGGGTCCATAGGCAGCAGGAAGAGAGAGAGAGAGACACTGGGCCTGGCTTGAGCATTGAAACTCCAAAGCCTACCCCCAGTGACACACTTCCTTCCACAAGGCCACACCTACTCCAACAAGGACACACCTCCTAATCCCTGTCTAGTAGTGCCACCCCCTAATGATCAAGCATTTAAATATATGAGCCTATGGGGGCCATTCCTATTCACCACAAGAATGATGGCTGTACTGGCTGGTTTTGTGTGTCAACTTGACACAAGGTAGAGTCATCAGAGGAAGGAGCCTCAGTTGAGGAAATGCCTTAATGATATCCACTTGTAAGGCATTTTCTCAATTAGTGGTCAATGGAGGAGGGCCCAGCCTATGGTGGGTGGTGCCATCCCTGGGCTGCTGGTCCTGGGTTCTATAAGAAGATGGGATGAATAAGTCAGGGAAAGCAAGCCAGTAAGCAGCACCCCTCCATGACCTCTGCATCAGCTCCTGTCTCCAGGATCCTGTCCTGTTTGAGTCCCTGTCTTGACTTCCTTCAGTGATGAACAGCAATGCTGATGTGTAAGCATTTCCTCCCCAACTTGCTTTTTGGTCATGGTGTTTCATTGCAGCAATAGAAACCCTAACTAAGACAATAACTAAGAGCTGTGGTGAGTTTTTATGAAGACCATGAAAATACCCTAAATTGAAATGTTACACAAATCTGCAAATGTATGAAAAGCCATCACACTGTATAATTTGAATGAGAGGGTTATCTGCTATGCAAACATCTTAACGAAGGTATGGAAGGGAAGGGAAAGAGGGAGGGGACTAAGGACAGATGGGAAGGTGGGGACCTCAGATTCTCCTCTGAATTCTTCTATCTTGGGTCATCTTGTTTGTTACCCATGATCCTGCCTGCCATAAGCCTCCAAGGACCCTACGGCAGGGACTCCCATCTCTAATATGTGAACACAAATATTGAATTATTTCCATAAGGAAGCTCAACCTTGACCAGAGAACAGGCGAAAGAATGAACAAACATCATCAAATGAATTACAAACTTCCCTAAGACAAATAGAGGTTAGAGCCTGGGATGTTAAGGTGGAGAGCGGATTATCATCTGGAACACCCTGCTGAAACAGACCTTTAAACAGCCAGAGAAAGACCATAGCTCCTACAGTCGTGGGTCACAATTGGAGATGAGACACTAGATTCATCTTCACCTTTGCCTGGAAGATGCTCACCCTCTCTTCTTTATTTCCTTTTTCATTTCCTGGACGTGCTGGGGGACAATTCAGGGGGGCAGTGGTTGGAACACAGCTCACACTTGGCCCAGTGTCTCTTGGGCTCTGTAGAGAACTTTCTCTGAGTTCTGCCTGGGTACAATCATCATGAACAATGGCTGGGAAGGAACAGGGCCAGGAGTGGGGAGAGCTCCAGGAATCTAGAAAGCTCTGGTCACTAGCCAAACCTTGCCAGAGATCTGCCCCTACCCTATCTACCTGGCACTTTCCAAGGCCATGACACAGATGGAGCACTCCCTTGCGAGGGTATTCAGAGGCCCCTTCTGGCATGTTCTTTGAGGGCATCTTACCCTTTCCCAGAGTGCAGTCTGATGCTGGATCCATTCTCTGAAGACAGCAAACATAAGAAATAAGCTCACTCTTGAGGCATACATGGAGGAGAGACATTGCCATCACTCATGCTGGCCTGTGACAGCCAGCATCCTGATACTCACCCCGCCCCCCTGCACCCTCTGTCTTCCCCTGATAGTCACTCTCAGCTCCCATCCAGACTCATCCTGCCAGGACAAAATCAAAAGAATGGATTTTTGGACAGCTGGAATAGTCATCATCTCTCACTCCACGTCTCCAATTCCTGTGGGGCCTGCCCTGTACCCTCTTCCCCCACCCTCCCATGGCCTCTCACTCAATCCATTCTCCTCCTGGCACCGAGAGCCATTTTCCACCACCCTGCTGGCCTAAGTTCAACCCACCTCCCCAAGGGGCTTCTGCTCCCACTTCATCCGTCTCCCTCATGCTCCTCCTGCTGGCACTGGACCCTCTGCTTCTATTTCTGGATTCTTTCCATTGGCCTCTCTTGGACTAGGCAGTTGCTCCTTCAGCCTGCCTTGCATTTCTCGGGCCTCGCATGAGCATCACTGAAACTTCCTGCGGCGGGTGGAGAGCTGTAGTCGGCAGCCGAGTTCTCTGATGGGTTCCCCCTTGCCGTCATCCTCACTGTGGCATAGAAACACCGGACTTCCTGCGGCATGAAGCCTCGATTACCGTTTCACATTCCTAAAAGACATTCGTGAGTTCTTTCTGCCATGGTCCAACGCCGGACTTAGAGGATAGCATCCCTCTCCTGCAGATGAATCTCATTTTCCTGGCCCCTCCAACACCGTTCTTTTCCTGATTTTTCCATTCCTCACTTCCTTCCACTGTCCGGACATAGAAAGCACACTCTTCCTCTTGCATCCAATGAACGTGTATACGTATTATGTGGCACTAAAACTCCCCATAGACATAGCCACTACTTACTTCTGACTTGTTTCTATCTTTGGTGACTTTTTATCCTGAGATGGATGCTTCTTCTTAAACTAGGAATGTCAGTTCTTTCATTTCATATATTCTTTCATTCATTCAGTTAGCAAGGCTTGTGGGGGAGAATCCAGAACCTTTGTGCTGAGCAAGGGGTCCTACAACTCGGCTAAATCTTCCAGAACAATTTCTGGTTTTTTTTTATTGTGAAATAAAATTTTACTAAGTTTCCCAAACTGACCTTAATCTTGCTCTGTAGGCCAGTCAGGCATTGAATCTATGACCTTTCTGCTTCGGTTCCCCATGTTACTGGGATTGTAGGACTGTGCCTTCAAGTCCTGCTCAGGTCTTATATCATGGGCCCTCTGTTCACTTGGGTTCTCTTCTCCTGCCATATTTATTTTGACAGGGCTGTGCCCCATCCTGCCCACACCTGGTATTTTAAAGACACTGAAAATCATCATTCCTGCTGACTTCCTGTTAGGAAAATGCAAAGAAGTTTCTATTCAAAAATATCACTTCTGTTGGTTTTCTCTTTGCTTTTAAAAATACTTAGAAGTCCACATTGACATCTGCAAATGTATATATGTAAATATCTATGTACATATGTGTATCTATATGTATGTACACACACAGCCCACATTTACAACTGAAAATACATGTACATAAATATCTGCGTACATATGTGTATCTATATGTATGTATACATATATACTCACATGCATAATGCATATACAACATATGTCATAAATATATCCAAGTGACTCCTTAATTTTCTCCCTTCCTCTCTGGATAACTTCTTATACCACAATAGTCAGTCCTATGACTGAAATAGAGAAATTTCTCACCAAAAAAAAAAAAAAATCCTTCAAAGAACATGAAAAGTTACCTCCACTCACACCTCCTCCTAGATAGCCAGAGTTACAGATCAAATTTTGATGATAACATACCATTGTACTTATCTAAAACTGTCTGACACACAACTAATTGCTGGCATGCTGTGGGGGTGCACATGGTTACACACTTTTCCTTCGTGATTAAAAGGAGACCCTCTGAATCCAGAGGCAGAAAGCACAGGTTCTACTCTCAACTTCTTCAAAACTTGACAACATATGGTTGTATGAAAAGCATTGCCCTACCCTGTCTTCACTGTGTGCCCTCATAAGTTCACATGGTTGGAGTCCATATCTCAGAAACTTGATTTTTCAGTTATTGCTATATAAGATGTTGTTTATATTCTTAGAGGGAATTGATCAGCATGACTCTGAGAAAGAATTTTGATGGAGCTCTTTCTTTTGATAACATACTTCTTTTAGCATTCCTGTGTTTAATTTTTAGATCTCACTAAACTTAGTGATAATGTCCTAGGCAAGTTTTTAAATTCCTCAAACCTAGATGTCACCCCTACAAAACAAATATAGTGGTAACACCTATGTGATCAGATTACAACCAGTGAAAAATCTGTGTAATGACCGCCACATAATGAGGTTTAACTGATGCCCATTATCATCAATGTATTAAGCATGCATCTTTGTTTCTCAAATAGTTCCTAGTAGGTCTAACTGGAAATAACTAGGTTGGTTGTGACTTGAGAGGCAATGTAATTGGCAGCTAAAGTCTGCTTTCATCTGCCTGTGGGTAAAATGATCCACTTACAGAGGATCCACTCCCAAAGTAGGGCTGCAGATGGTACCAGCAGGTTCGGCCGCATTCACAGGTGGATCTGTGCCTCTGCCACATTCCTAACCAATATAATACATTTGAGCTTCCTGTCAAACTTGGATTTCCCTTATCTACCTTGGACAAATGAGAGCGGACAGTGTTTAGCGAAGACTACTCATGCACTTGTAGATTACTTTGTGCACTTCAGGGACTGGACTTATTCCGTGTTCTGTCACTCTAACAAAGCAACTGAGATCAATTACAAAGAAGAGTTCCTTGGACTGGAAAGTTCTGAAGATTCTAGCCCATCATTAGTAGTTCCCGTTGCTTTGGGTGGGTCAGCACATAATGACAGGAATGTATGACAGAGCAAAGTCACTTGGATTAGAAGTAGGAAAGTGAGAGAGGAATATACTGTGGTAGGCCTCAGACTCCTTTCTGAGAGCACATCCCAATGATCTAAGAATCTCCTATTTAGACCTCCCATCTCAGAGTTCCACCACCTCCCAAAAGTGTCATCACAGTGACCAAGCCTTTAATACGTGAGTCTTTGAGAGACAATCAAATATCCAAATGACAAAAGGGATCTACAAGGAACTTTTTGAAACCAAGAAGGAAAGGACAGAATAGCCATTAAAACCTGAGTCAACTGGGCTGGAAAGATGGCTTAGCCTTTAAGAGTGCTGATGCTCTTGTAGAGGTTATGGGTTCAGTTCCCAGCAACCCACAACTTCCTGTAACTCCAGTTCTAGGGGATCTGATACCGTCTTCTGGCCTCTGAGGGCTCCTGCATGCACACAGTGCACATAAACTCACAGAGCACACACACATATACACATAGAAATAGTAAATAAATGAATAATTAATAAGTAAATCCATTTTGTAATGAGCAAGCAATCTGAACCACAAGAGAAGAAAGGCAAATGTATTAAACAGGACATGAGAGACCAGTTATTTTTTTATTTAACCGAGACTTACATATGAAATAAGAACATATCATTTTATACACATAGAATTGGAAGACATCATGAGAAAACTGGAAAACACAAGGTGTTTGTGAGGATGTGCTCACAAAATCAGCCCGGTGAGGGCACAACGCAGCAGTAACCGCATAAAAGAGCCCAGGAATTCTCAATCAAATCAGGACCACATTTAAATATACTCTATGACCAGCAGTCAGACTCCTGGGTAGCATCCCAGAAACATTATCCACAGGAACCCAGTGAAAACCCTGCGGGAGGGTCGTGGTTCGATCTGTAACGTTCCCCCTACAGGCTTTGGGCTGCAATGCTTTGTGGAGGTGGAGCAACCTTTAGGAGGCAGATCTGACTGGGAAGAAGAGACATCACTGGGAGATGCCCTTGGATGAGATACTGGGAGCTGACCCCTCTCTCATTTACTACCCAGGTGCCCTACAGTGAGCATGTTCACTGACTATGACCTCTTTGGCATGACGCTCTGTCTTGACATAGGACCAATGCCATGGGGCCATGTGACCATAGGCAGAAAGCTCTGGAACCGTGAACCAAAAATCAATCTTTCTTCTTTTTAAGTCGTTTTCCTCAGGCATTTTGTCACAGTAACTGAAAGCTGACACTGGGAAGATTTCCCTAGAGTGTTACTCACCACACAAGGGAACTGGAAATAATTTAGCTGAGAAAATTTAGTTGATGAGAAACATGGTAAAGGCAGTACATGTTTCTCAATACCCATCCCCTCATGCAAAGGAGTGTGAAAATAATTCATCTGTTTGCTTACTATAACTACAATCCCTGCTCACTGAAGATAATTTTTAAAATCTACATAAGGGAAAGGAAAAAAAAAAGGTCACTTGTAACTCTACCATCTAGATGCAAGTGACATGTGGATGTATCCACCTCCAGGAAGTCTTTGCTATTATAAAAATATAATGCGTTTTAATATAAATGCATACTTAATTCAAATCATATGGCTTTTTATACTCTGAAATCTGCTTCTGACATATAAAAAATATATTGGGAAAAGACTATTCTCCTACTCTATCCGCCAAGGACCAAACAGGAAACAGATGGTACACTCAAAATAGGATGAGTCCAGAGGGGTTTATTCACAAAGGACTGTTTACTAAAGTATGTGTGGGATGGAAAGTGACCTGCATCCCGATTTGTCTGAGATAATCCTAAGCCAGATCTACGGCCTCAGTATCATGCCCAGTGTGGTATTTCCAATATCTCCATTTTAAATAAAGATTTGTATGAATTACTGCATTACAATCAAGTGGCATTGGTTTGGAAAATTATGCTTCTAGCGTCTGTCGTGATATCATTTCAAAGTACATGTGATGTTTGTGCCTTAAGCCTGTGGTGACGTCTGGAAGAATATTAGTGGTGACAATGGTTATTCACCCCTGTCATTTCTAGACCCAGTGATACCAGCATCTCCTGTCCTGGAGAGGACATACATGTGGAGACAAGCAGTTAGAGAACACTTATCCTAGCCGTAGGTTGTAGTGGTGGAAGTGCAGGTGTTTTGTGAGTATAAAATTACCTTTTTAGTTGTCCTGATAAAAGCAAACTAAGGAAGTAGTGGTTGACCGCGGTTCACAGTTTGAAGGTCCATCGTGACAGAGAAGACATGGCAACAGAGCATGGGACAGCTGGTGACATTGTGCCCACAGTCATACAGCAGAGATAGACGAGCACTATGCTTTGCTGTTGTCTTAGGGTCATCATTGCTGTGATGAAACAGCATGACCAACTTGGGGAAGAAAAGGTTTATTTCATTCATGGTTCCATATAACAGTTCATCATCAAGGAAGTCAGGACAGGAACTCAAACAGGGCAGGAAACTGAAGACAAGAGCTGATTCACAGGTCATGGATGAGTGCTTCTTACTAGCTTGCTCCTCATGGCTTGCTCAGCCTGCTTTCTTATAGAACCCAGGACCAGCAGCCAGGGGTGGCTCAACTCACAATGGCCTGGGATTTCCCCCATCAAACACTAATTAAGAAAATGCCATATAGGCTGGCCTACAGCCAGACTGTATGGAGACATTTTCTCAATTGAGGTTCTTTCCTCTGAGGTGATTCTAGCTTGTGTCAAGCCAACCATAAAACTAGCCAGCACACTCACTTCCTCCCCTTTACTTTATCTAGGACCCCAGCCATGGAATGGTGCCACCATGTTGGGTGGGTCTTCTTACCTCGGTTAATCCAGTCTAGAATTCCCTCACAGACATGCCCAGAGATTGTCTGCTAGGTGATTTTAGATGTCAAGTTAGCAATCAGCATTAACCATCTCATTAAATGGCAGTGGAGTTCCACTCTAGTAGACCCTTTTGTAAATTGAAAATTCATAAGTTGCTGGGCGGTGGTGGCACACACCTTTAATCACAACACTTGGGAGGCAAAGGCAGGAGGATCTCTGTGAGTTTAAGACCAGCCTGGTCTACAGAGTGAGCTTCAGGACAGCCAGAGCTATTACACAGAAAAACCTTGCCTTGAAAAAACAACAACAATAAAAAAAAATTCTTAAGTTAAAAATTCATTTAACACACTCAACCCACCAAGTAGCACAACACACTGGCACACTGGAGGGCATCTACTGTTTGCTTTCGCAGTTGTATGAACCCCCTGAGGACCTGTGGCTACTTCCTGCTAAGCTTGAGGAGACAGTATTGTAGTGTGCATCACTAGCCCAGGAGAACATCAAACTTTAAAACCTGAAATACCATTTCTACTAAATGCCCATGAGTTTCACGACGTTTAAAAAAAAAAGACAGAAAAGAAAAAAGAAAAGCTTAGAAGTGAAATCATCATTGAGTTTTGGTACCATCTCTTTTCGGTTCCATTGTCGGTGATAACCACTTGAGTCTATAGCCATTTGGCAGTGAGATGTGCCAAAGCTAAGAAACGCTCAGCACTATCAGGATAGAAGTCAGTGCCACGGAGGATGGGAAATGATGGGTTAGACATGCTTAAAATATATGCAGGAGTTGCACACTGCAGCCATACAACAAAACACACCACAGTAGCATTTTGTCTCTTGCTCTTTTGTTTTGTAAATAACTCATTCTTGTTATCTTTTTTTTTTTTAACTCGATTTTCTAATAAATTCTTCCAATAAAAATGAGTTCAGAGCAGGGAGGTTGTGGCGCACGCCTTTAATCCCAGCACTTGGGAAGCAGAGGCAGGCGGATCTTTGTGAGTTCGAGGCCAGCCTGGTCTACAGAGCGAGATCCAGGAAGGGCGCAAAGCTATACAGAGAAACCCTGTCTCGAAAAACCAAAAAAAAAAAAAATCAATGAACTCTGGCCTTTCATTTCAATCAAATGAGTTTCTGAATGACAACAGTTCAAACACAAAAGGATGCTAGCTAACCCTTGGTTTCAGCAGCTAGAAAAGAAACCTGACAAACAATGCCAGTTTGATGTCAATGTTCTCTGGTGACTGAAATACAAAATTGGCTATCTGTATTCCACAACCAAGGCTCAATTTTAAATTCAGTTCATGGAAACAGATGAAAGTTTTTAACATGCCATAAATCAGAAAAACTTTAAACTCAGCTAAAAATTTAACATTGAAGATAAAATTATTTGTTCAGGCAGTAGTGACATGAACATAAATTTTGGTAAAGAATACAAACATGGTTCTTAAAAGCAATATTCTTACGAAATGAAAAAAATCAATGGAACAATATATGCTTATAACTGGGTGGAGTACACACGTAAGTCCTTACTTATCCAAGAACTTAACATTTCAAATAGAGACTGTAGTTGTCAAAACTTATGAGCATTTCTGCTTATCCATATCGACATCTATAAAATTTTGTGTCAGAGATGATGCTAGATTTTAAATTAAAATAAATATTTTTATTAAAATATTTTCACATAGCAGTAAGGTTGCTCTCTCTTGTTTTGTAATATCAATTATAGAAATGTTAGAAACTGTGAAAAACAGGTTAGATGGTTCAATGGGTAGATGCATTTGCCCCCAGGCCTGATGATCTGAGTTTGATCCACCTGGACACCCACATGGTGGAAGAGAACTAATTTCCACCAACTGTCTTCTAACTTACACATGTTCTCCGTGGCATGCACATACATGTACACACACACACACACACACACACACACACGCAAGCAAGCACATGTGCACACATACATATATAAACACAAATAAATGAATAAATGTAAAATAAAAAAGAAATGAAAAAGCTACATTATAGTTGTCCTAAAAGTGTAGAAAATGTTTCACCAATAAGCCTTCCAAACTTTAATCATATCTCTTTAAAATCAGTTGAAATCTTTAATAAAATATTCAACAAATAGCATTCTCCCAAATCTCAACTTTCAGGTCTTTCCATAAATTTTAATGATGTAATCAAAACTTGAGAACAAAAAGTTATTAATCCAATTAAAGCCAGGGGAAGTAACAAATCAGATAATGGATGCTAAAGGAGTGTTAATTTTTAATTCTGAAAAATCTATATTTGAGTTTTAAATCTCTTCCTACTATTTTATTATTTGATGTTTCTGGATGTTTTGCCTGATGGATGTCTGTGCTCTACATGCCTTCCTGGTACCCCTTGGAGGCCAGAAGAGGGAGTCAGATCCCCTGGAACTGGAGTTACAGGCAGTTGTGAGCTACCTTGGGTGCTGGGAATTGAACCGTGGCCCTCTAGAAGAGCAACAAGGGCTATTAACCACTTAGCCATCTCTCCAGCCTGAGACTGCAATTTCTTAACTCATAGAAAGAATCTTCACATGGAGTTTCCACTTTCCATTGAGTAAATGTACAGTCTACATAGAGATAGAACAGCACAGAGGGCTGTAATTTCGTGGGATCTAGTTTGTCTAAACATTCACATGAATGCTTCAACACAATTTTTGACATGTTTTCCTTGTAAAAATATTTCTTGCTACACCTACTTGTGGGCATAAGGATAAGATTTAGAATGTAGTAAGGGATTATGCTTGTCAGCAAAGTGACGGTGATAGATTCTTTTCTAAGGTCCATGACGTCACTAGTCTCAGGAAGCTGCCTAGGTTTCTAGTACCAGACACGATTTTCCTCCTATTCAGCTGGACTTGAGTCCAATTAGCCAGCTCTTGGTTGCCACCAACATGTGAATGGCACTCACTGAAATGTCACAGATGCCTTGGCATGCTGGTCATTGTCGTTGTTACTGCTGCTGTATATACAGGACTGTTCAATCACTCACCTTTCACAGTTTGTATAGCATTTTCTGGAACTGTGGGAGCTAGACTACTGGAGACAGGCTTTCAGGTCAGCTCCAGCTTGAACCATCTGAGTCTCGTGTCCTAAGTGTGCAGTGTCTTCATCAATAAGACCCACCCTCAACCCCTGAGAGGCCACCAAGGGTTAAACTGACCATTTATATTGTAGGAGTAACTTGAACTACCCTGGTCAACCATTCAAGATTTGTGTTAATCTATGGTTCTTGTGGGGAGTGTAGTCAGCCAAATGTTTTAACCTTCTTTAAGATACTCACAGGAGGGTGGGGTGGGGTTATAATTTTAGGTGAATATAAAATAGCATGATTCCTTGAGGCTTCATCAAACAACCTTGATGGGATTTGTCTCTTGCCCCTCCCACCCCCATCTTCTCCTACTGTATTGACCTTCCTCCCGCCTACCCAGTTGGAACTCACTCTCCATTTCCCACTTCATATTAACTGTATCCTACCCCAACCCAATCTATTTTTCTTTTATATTTTTCCTGGTTTCTGTAGTTACTCCATGTTGTATACTCACATCTGAGGATTTGGATCTAGGAACTGGAGATGAGCGCATACATACAGCGTTTGTCTTTTTGGGTCTGGGTTACTTCGTTCAATATAATTTATTCTAGGTCCATCCATCTACCTGCAAATTTCATGATCTCATTTTTCTTTACATCTGACTAGTATTCCACTGTCTATGTGTACCACATTTTCATTATTCATTTGCCAGTTGAAGGCATTTAGGTTGTTTCCATTTCCTGGTTACCATGACTAGGGAAGCAATAAATATGGCTGAGCGAGAAGTATCTGTGGAGTGGAATGTCAAGTCCTTTGAACATATGCCAAGGAGTGGTGTAGCTGAGTCATGTGGTAGATTTCCTTTAAGTTCTTGGAGGAGTCTCCACACTGATTTCCAGAGTGGTTGCACCAATTTTTGGTGTTCTCCGCCACAGTGAAGAGGGTTCCTCTTCCTCCACAACCCAGCCAGCGTTTGCTGTCAGTCATTTTGTTGATCTTTGCCATTCTGACTGGGGTGAGATGACATCTCAATGTTCTTCTAATTTGAATTTCCCTGATTGCTCGAGAAGACGAACACTTACTGAGGCATTTATTAGCCATTTTTATTTCTTCT
>CABHPP010134500.1:2528-60389 GCA_902168425.1 Peromyscus attwateri
TTTTTTTTTTCTAAGAGAAAAAAAGTTAAAGACAACCCCAGGGCTTAAAGCAGCACCTGGCAAGCAGTGGATCTTTGGGAACCATTTGTTTAATGAATGAATGAACTCAATTTCATTAGCCGGGCTATTGATCAATTCCAGAGAGAATCCTGCTGCCATCAAAACTAAGTAGACTTATTTTCAGAGTCTGTAGTATATTGTCATGTGAAAAAAAAATCAACTCCCAAAAGCTTAGGGTACATACACGCTCTTCTTTGAATATACTCTCGAGTGTACACGTGCACAGATAGACTACGCCCTTACAGTTCTATGCAAGGGTTTTGCTGGGGAAATGTTCTCAGAAAAAACCTGCGAAGGACTCAGGGATGTAAGGAAGGGCTAGGGAGAAGAAAGACAAGGTGGGGATGTAGGGGATGATTCCGCCTGGTCCCATGGAGAATGTTGGCCATTAATGGCACACATAGCTGCCCACCTGGAAGCCAAGGAACCAGGCTGCTCCTGTACTATGCTGTCACTGGCTAAGGGTGACCCTGCAAGGTAGGGATGGCATCCAGTCAGACATTTCTGAATAACAGCCAAGGATGGTTTTCAGGGGACAGGTGCTTCTGGGAGGCACCCTGGGCAGAATCAAGGAATCTGCTTAACTCTTACTATGTGCACATGCACGCTTTCAGGCTCACAAAACATGTCTGGAATACAACCCAAGCTGCCACTAAATCGTGGCTACCTCTGAAAATGGAAACCGTGTTTGTAGAGACAATGGAAGCCGGAACTTTTCTATTTTACTTAATGTATTTATGTACACTGGCTGCACTTATGTTTCTAGACTTCCTAGCTTCATTTGTAATATAAAACCAGTGAGCTGGGCCAGCAAGTGTTTAAGGCTGTTAGACTCTGTAAATGGAGAAGTTGCCTGTGGGATGGAGAGTGAAGAGCCCACTGACTGTTTGGTGGCTGGAAGGGTCTCGTCAAGGAACATGAGAAGCAGTGAAGACAGGCTGAGCATCAGGCAAAAGAGGCAGGAGGTTCCAAATCACTCTTTGCCTCCCAACCCATTCCTGGTGCTCAGTCTCCCACTCACTGTAGAATGGTTTTCTTTCTTTCAAAACTGATTAGTGAATTGGGAAAGTTAGAGAAGTTTCACCAAAGGATGACAGTTCCTTTTCAGGAGACAAAGAGTGTATCTTCTCATAAGGGAGGATGGGGAATTGTCAGGGATTGTGGGTGTGGCTCCCAGGGCATCTATCAGAAAACCCCCTCCCTGCATTGATCAATCACACCTTGAAGGCAAGGTTCCCAGAGGGGAAGTCGATGCTCTGCCGGCAGGCCACAGAGGAGACCTGCCCTGGGGACCTGAAAGCCTTTGCAAGTTCTTCCGTTATAGGCATGTTTCCCAGAAGCCAGCCAGCCTTGCCATGTCTTCCTCACCATGCCTAGGAGAGCCTGGAGAAGGCTGAGCACCTAGGAGGTGGCTGCAGACAAGGTGACAGGGATGGAAGTCCAGATGACACCGGTGTCTTCCGCTGCGGTCAGAGAATCACCATTGACACTTCCGCCTGAGCTCCTCGGGGAAAGATGAGATTCGCTCGGAAGGTGCTTGACAAATCAGGTCAATTCGTCATTTGAGGAGGACAACTCGCCCACAAATGGCCCTGCAAAACCTGAAGATGAAAGTCATGCCAAGGGATGTGTGGTGCTGGCACAAAGGAGCTGTCGACGTGCTTGGCAGAAGACCATTCTCAGTCACTCTACAGGGAAGGAGTCGCTGTCCAGGAAACCCTGAGCAGCCAAGGGGAGGCAGCCAAGTGTCTCCTTTGGTGACCAAGCATCTCCTCTAGGGAATGTGGGAAACATGTGGGGACAGTGGGGTGCTAAGAGAAAGGGACTTCTCAAGCTGGTGAGTGAACACAACAAAGCAAATATGTGTGTGGTAGCTATTGAATCCTAAACTCTAAATATCTGAATAACTGTGGTTAAGAATAGCAACAGCTGGGACCAGGAAATGTAATAATGCTGGACACCGAGATGGTACAGCGAAGGCCATTCAGGATGACAAGCAACCTCAGATTAGGAAAGAAGGCTGTAGGTCACACAGGCAGTTACTGCCTTTCCCAGGTGGTTACAGAATGGGACAGTGAGCATTAAAGAGATTGGGAAGAACTGAAAAGGATTTGACAGAACCCAACTTACCATATCTCAACTACAGGGGATTACAAATAACGACCTCCTCCTTTGTGCCCCATTAGGTTCAGGAACTGCTCTGGATGTTTCTCCACATAGTCTACTATTCTCACACACAACTGATATGCTTCCCCTCTTAGTGCCTGGACTACAAACCTTGGCTCTACCACAACCCAGCCTCATCGGAGCATTGTGAACACTTTAACTGAAAGGACGCAACTGATAAGATAGAACCCAAGCAAAAAATAACCTCATGCATAAATCCCAACGTGGTAATCAGAAATATAAAATATCAAGGCACCATGACTCCTCCAAAATTATTGGTACCACAGTAATATCCACCAACAAATTGGAGATCCCAAAGAACTCGGAAGAGTGATTGTAGATATATGCAAAGAAATCAAAGAAGACAAAGCCCCGGATGAATTCCAGGAGAACACAAATGGCTGGATGAATGAAGAAAGTCAGAACAAGATGAAAGAGGGATTCAACAAAGGGATGGAAATACGGAGGAAAACTTAACTAAAACACAGGAAATGAAAAACACGATAAGGTGAATAAAAAGCTGCAAGGAAAAGAGAGCCAGAATGGCTGACGTGAAGACGTGGTGGCCGAAGTGTGACATTCAAACAAGGGCAAAAGTAAATTTGTAACAATGGGACTTTCAAGATATACAGCACACCATAAAAAGACCAAACCTCAGAATCGAGGCCATAAAAAGAGACGCATTTCATTCAAAAGGCATGGAAAACAGTTTCAACAAGGTCATGGCTTTAGTTTCTGGAAAATCAAGGAAAGAGATGCTATTCCCAGTACAGAAGGCATCTAGGACACACCAAACGGACAAGACTGGACAGGAACCTCCCTCGGCCACAGTATTGATGACCTGCTCAATATACAGAGCCAAGACAGTACTTTGAAAGTAGCTGTGTGTGACGACAGACCCCGGGTTAGCAGCACCTGTCCTCAGACACTTTAAAAGAAAGGAGGGCTTGGAGAGAGGCATTTCAAACTCTGAAAGACAACTGAGCAGAGTTCTGGTATGATGGCAGACTAGAGGCTGCCTCAGTTGGAGTCGGTGAAGGAGAGAGTCAAAAAATAAGAAAAAAAAGTAAGAATAAAGAGAATTTATCCAAAAGAGAGATATTGAGGAAAAGGCTTTGGAAATCTATGAAAGAACACAAAAACATAAATACGAAATCTGTAAAAGGAGAGAAAAAAATGAGGTGTATGAATGTGGAGAACGCCATGGCAGCAGTGCCAGACGTACTAATGTGGAGAACACTATGGCAGTAGAGGATGGATTCACGCCCGCAGACCAGCCCTGCAAAAAGTGCAGGGCTGTGTGTCTGGAGCCCTGAATGTCAGGACTCTATGTGCATGGCCAAAGGGGAAAATGTTGTAACAATTCACCTGCTGGACCCAAATCAGAGGCAGAGCTGTCTCCAGCAGGGCTCGAGTAAGACAAGAGATGCAGAGATTTGAAACTGAGTTTTCCAGCACCCACAATACCCCACCTTGCTATAACCCAGAGAAAAACAGTCTGGCCAAGGCACTGCCAAGACCTGCAAGAGGAGAGCTTGAGATCCCAAAAGCAAAGGACAGCATTCAGTACACACACACACACACACACACACGCACACGCACACGCACACGCACACGCACACGCACACACGCATGCACACACGCACACGCACGCACACGCACACGCACACGCACACACACCGCTCCATAGAAAGGGAAGAGACCCCAAAGTCGGGGCACTCTCACCGCACATCCCTTCACCCCCATTTGTGTCCTGTGCGAGAACACAGGAAGTACAGGGCAGAATGGGAAATGTGTTGCTTCCTCTGATCAAAGCAACGGACCCAGACACACAAACTGTGGAGGCAGTGGTAAGGAAGTCTGAGGCCGAGACACTGTCTGAGGAGGTGTGTGGAACTCGGTGCAGTGTCCTGAGGGACAGAACTCAAGAAAATACCAGGCTCAGACTCTCCCCAGCCAGGAGGAACTGACCGAGAATATAATACTTACTGCAGTTTATTGAACATACCTATTTCATTTTACTGATCATTTGTGCTTGTTTATCTTATTCTTTAATCTTTTATTTTAATATTCTATTTTTATATGCATACATATTCTGTTTACTATTAAATTTTTGAAGTTTTTTAATTTAAAAATTATTTACTGTTTTCTTTTAATATGTACACTTTTGTCTTTTAAATGTTCAATCAATATCTTATAACTGGTATTAGATTGTGAAACGTCCATATGTCTGTCCTTTTCTCCAAACCTAATAAGCGATCTCTTCTCTGCTGCTCTTCGTACTTATAACTATATTATTTTCTTCTTACTTCACCTCTATTCCATCTTATTCCATCTCTCACTACCCCTTCCTTTCACTATTTAAATATACTACCCTTTCTCCAACCAAGACCCTAGGGCTCCTGTCCATCAGCGTTACGGGGACGCAAGTCAAGGGCACAATATCTTCCAATGTCGCTAACATTGAGACTTCGGTCAAATCATCATGTTTGTTACTACAGGTGACTTTTTCCATGAACATAAATGCAAGCTATGACAGCTCACCAGGAGGACTCATAGAAAATAAAACAAATATGAGCCATGAAGTCCCTGGACTTCTGTTGCGAGACAGTGTTTTCTGTATGTGACAGGAAAGCTGCCCCCATGCAGTCTCAATAAGGTCACCTAAACAAGACTAGGACAGAGACAACACCAGCTGATGTTCCAGTGTGGATGTGGGAAATCTCACAAGGTCCCACCCTAGATGAAGAGTTACAGGAAACTGATGGCTTCTGAGAAAGGGAGAATCAGTAGACTAGTCTCTTAACAGGTTATCTAGTCCCAGGAGGTCAGCCCTAAACACATGTACACATGAGCAACATTAAACGGACTCAGCAGCTTGTATGTGTATATGTACATATGTGATCATGCACGCACACACATACATATACACAACAGTAACAATTGAAGAAGATGTCATAATGTGAGGGAAAAAGGGGGGGTACAGGTGGAGCTGGAGGGGGAAGAAATAGTAGAAATTATATAAATACAGTCCTTATGTACAAAATTCTCAAAATTCAAGTTTTAAAACTCAACTGAAGAATGGATAAAGAAAATGTGGTACATTTACACAATGGAGTATTACTCAGTAAAAAACAATGGCATCATGAAATTTGTAGGCAAATGCATGGAACTAGAAAAAAAAACATTCTGAGTGAGATAACAGACCCAGGAAGACAAACATGGTATGTTCTCACTCATAAGTGGATATTAGATGTAAAGCAAAGGATAAGCAGACTACAACCCACAATCCCAGAGAAGCTAGGTAACAAGGAGGACCCTAAGAGAGACATGTGTGGATCCCCCTAGGAAGGGGAAATAGATGAGATCTCCTGAGTAAACTGGGAGCGTGGGGGGCAGATAAGGGGAGGTGGCAAGAGAACATGAGGGATCGGGATGGTCAAGTTGGGGGAGGAACAGAGAGGGAGAACAGTCAAAGAGATATCTTGATAGAGGGGGCCATTATGGGGTTAGGGAGAAACCTGGTGCCAAGGAAATTCCCAAGAATACACAAGGATGACCCAGCTAAGACTCCTAGCAATAGCGGAGAGGGTGTCTAAACCAGCCTTCCTCTGTAATCAGATCGATTACTACCCTAATTGTCATCATAGAACCTTCATCCTGTGACTGATGGAAGCAGATGCAGAGATCCACAGCTAAGCACTGGGTGGCGCTTCCAGAGTTCCGTCAAAGAGAGGGAGGAGGGATTAAATGAGCAAGGGAGGGGATCCAAATCATGATGGGGAAACCCACAGAGACAGCTGACCCGAGCTAGTTGGAGCTCACTGACTCTGGACTGACAGCTGGGGAACCTGCATGGGACCAAACTAGGCCCTCTGAATGTGGGTGACAGTTGTGTGGCTTCGGCAGGATGTGGGGCCACTGGCAGTGGGACCAGGATTTAACCCTAGTTCATGAACTGGCTTTTTGGAGCCCATTTCCTGTGGAAGGATGTCTTGCTCAGCTTTGACACAAGGGGGAGGAGCTTGGTCCGGCTTCAACTTGATATGCCATGCTGTGTTGACTCCCCATGGGAGGCCTTACCCTCTCTCAGGGGTGGGTGGGGGGCAGGGGGAAGGTGAGGGGTGAGCAGGAGGAGGTGGGGAGGGGGAACTGTTTGGTATGTAAAATGGAAAAAAAAACCTTTAAAATTAAAAAAAATTGGATAATGAACAAAAACTATAAACCAGGAGATACATGCTTCTCAATGGATGAGCAAAGCATAAAGAGAGCTACAAAACCACAAGACATCACTCACTACAGCCCACGAGATGCCCTTCTTGGGGATGGAAACATAGACCATGAGAAGGAAAATGCCAGAGAAAGATTTCAGAGTCTCACCATGGGGTGAAGTCAGTTTCCAGTCTGTATGACACTCTCCAAGCTCCCGCCGGGGCTAGTGAGCCCCGGACGCTCTCACACCCGGTTACCTGGCCTGAGAGGTCAGGCTGTGGCCAGTGCTGAGTGGCCATGGCCTGCTCTAACTGTCACATCCTTTATTTCAAATGAGTTAAGCAAAAACTAGATATTTCTGTATCTCTACTTTACAGTGAGTTCTGGTGTCTCTCTTTCTAATGTGGCTAACTAAAGAATAAAATTTGAATAAGTTTTAATTACAATGATATTCTTCACAGAATTAGACAAAACACAATCCTAAAATTCACATGGAAACAAAAATAGACAAAACAATTCTAAGCAAAAAGAGCACAGTCAGAGGCATCCCATTACCCAGCCACAAACCCCACAGAGACGGGCAGTGTACGGCAGCGAGATAGTGGTACGAACCAGATGTGTAGACCAATGGGACATAATAGAAGACCCGCAGACAACCCGCACAGTCTGGACAGGTTTTTAATGAATGTGTCAAAAACACGCACTGGGAAAAAGATAGACTTTTCAATAAACAGTGGTTGCAAAACCAGATATCAACCCGCAGAAAAATGAAATTATATCTGTATTTCTCACCCTGAGCAAAAATCAATTCAAAGTGTATCAAAGACCTTAATTTCAACCCAGAGAGGCTGAAATTGCTTAAAAAAGAAAAGAAAAGAAAAAAAACCATATTGTGGAAATGCTTCAGGACAGATATTGGCAACACATTTTTAACAGAGCCCCACAAATAGGAAACAGCCTCAAGAGTTGACAAACAGGACTTCAGGTAAAATGGCAGATTAGATGCATTCCCACTGGTACCTGGTGAAAGGAAATAATCACAATAATAAACAACCGGCTCTTTTCCCACAAGGGACGAGGCCTCCAAGTGAACTAAGCCATGGGAAACTGGAGCCCTGAGAATTAGTGCTGGGCAGAGCAGGGCCACAGCCCTCCGCATCAGGACCACACTGGCCCAGCACAGCACCCAGAGAACAGCGGAAACTGCACAGAAGGAGCCACTCAAGTACAGCAGCCTGTAGCATCACAGGAGGTCCAGGTGGAGGCGGGGAAGCATTGGAAAGGATTACAACCTCTGTCCCCACACAGAGCATCACAGCCAGCTTCCATTCTCCCGTCCCACGCATGGTACCAAGTGGATTCTGCTGGAGTCGTCCTGGCCTGTATCTAAGATCGTTGTCTTGCAAAATAGCACAGTTGTGCCAGCAATTTGCTGCAGAAGGAGTCTCTTTATTTCTTACTTCCTTTAAACGTTTATTTGTGTGTGTGTGTGTGTGTGTGTGTGTGTGTGTGTGTGTGTGTGTGAAATGTCAAGGCAAAGAGAAATCACTGGAATGGAAGAAATTATAAAGATAATGGGAGATCACCTACAAAATAAATTTTAAAACCCATTATTAAATTTTGAAGTGTGTGTGTGTGTGTGTGTGTGTGTGTGTGTGTGTGTGTGTATTAGAACTGAGTAATTCTATTTTGAAGAGAAGAAAACAAAAAATACAGAGTAGGGTGAAGAGAAGAATCATGTGTATTGGATTAGAATTAGCTTATCAGATAGACTCTTAATTTAATGAACTCAACTAGATTCCAGACCCATTTCTAAATGCCAGGCCCAACCCAACTGAACCAAGGCTCCCTTGGCAACATGGCAGAATGCAAAGTGGGACATAAATGCACCATAATGATTAATTTTAGGCATCAGTCTGACTGAGTTAGAGGTCCCCAGGGATAGGCTTCATGTAGGGTTTGTCCCCTAGACAAAAACGTCATGTCAAAAGTTGATTTTCACTGGAAACACATGAACTATGAACCAATGGCTGAGGGGCCCCCAACTGGATCAGGCCCTCTGAATGGGTGAGACAGTTGATCAGCTTGATCTGTTTGGGAGGCATCCAGGCAGTGGGACCGGGTCCTGTGCTCAGTGCATGAATTGGCTGTTTGAAACCTGGGACTTATGCAGGGTCGCTTGGCTCAGCCTGGGAGGAGGGGACTAGACCTGCCTGGACTGAGTCCACCAGGTTGATCTCAATCCTCGGGGGAGTCTTTGCCCTGGAGGAGACGGGAATGGGGGGTGGGCTAGGGGGAAGGGGAGTGGGACAGGAGGGGGGAGAACAAGGGAATCCGTGGCTGATATGTAAAGTTGAATTATATTGTAAAATAAAATAAAATAAATTAAAAAAAAGTTGATTTTCACTATAAGATGCTGGGTAATGGGATCGGATGGGACCTTTAGAGGGTGATTGGGATCTTCCCTCAGGAGTGGATTAAGCCAGTCATTAACAGATTCCAGTGGGTTTTCTGTAAGAGTCGCTTTGACCAGGGCTTGTCGATGTTCCTTGTGTCTCCTCATGTGGTACCCTGTACCATTTTGGAACCCCGTCATCATCAAGTTCCTTGACTTTGATCAGAACCATAAGCCAAAATAAGCCTATTTTCTTAGAGCTAGTAAAACACTTTCAGAAAAAGACAGCGAGAGTGTCCAGACAGTGTTGAGACTGTGAAAGACTATTGGGACTTATGATGCTGAATATATGTTTGCATATAACATGGTCATGAGCCTGTGGTGGCCAGGGAGTGGAATGTGGTAATTTGAAAATGAGATGCCCCTAGTTGGCTCAGATATTTGAACTCTTGGTCTGTAGCTGGTGGTACTGTTTGGAGAGGTGATTCAGCCTCCTGGAGGAAGTATGTTACTGGGAGTAGGCTTTGAGAGCTCACAGTCCTGCTCTACTTCAAATACACTCTTTCCGCTTCCTGTTGCTATTGCAAATGCGATCTGCCAGCTTCCTGCTGTCTGCTACCATGCCTTCCTGATCATCATGGACTCTCCTTCCAGAACCATAAGCCAAAACCACTCTTCCATAAGTTGCTTTTGTTGTGTTTTTGTTCTTGTTGTTTTTAATCATAGTAACAGAAAAGTATCTAATACACATAATTTAAAAAAAAAAACTGCAATTTGAAGCCATGTGTGATGGCACACGCCTTTAATCCCAGCACTCAGGAGGTACAGATGGATTCCTGAGTTCAAAGCCAGCTTGGTTCACAGAGCAAGTTCCAGGACAGCCAGGGATACACAGAAAAGCCCTGTCTCAAAAACAAAAACAAACAAACAAACCTCTTCAATTCATGGCATGCATACTCTTGAATCATTTATTAGCATCGCATGGTATTTATGGTGCAAATTTCCCATGCTGATGTTCAGAAGCTGAGCGATAGACCAAGTACTGCCCAAAGCACCGTGGACTCATTGCGTGTGTGATTCTGAATTATTTTCCACCTATTGTACACTCCAAAATCTTTTGCTGTTGACAAATTTTACACAATTTTATTGACACCCCCACGTTCAGTTATGACACCCACAATGGGTCATGGCTCACAGTTTAAGGAGCAGGGTTTTCGAAACTACCATGTTGTGGTACTCTATACTCATTGTACACACATACATACTGTTTTTTAAGAAATGTAAGAAAGGGACCTGCAGCAAATCATTTGGGGTGATTTATAATCATTGGTTCACCATCAATGGATGCTCAAACCATTAAACGGAGAAAATTAGGGAATAGATAACCAATATAGATTATTTATTAATCTTAAAGTGGAAAAAAGATGCCTGCACAATGGAGAACTCTGGCAGATATTACCTTGCTGACTCAAGGTTAATAACATGTAACGGGACAAGTCAGTGTCAATTGTTTCCCTAAGAAAGACATAGTGTCACTTCAGTCCAAAGTGTATAACCTAAATCTAATCACGAAAGAATATCAAACTAAAAAAAAAAAAAAATGTTCTACAGAACTGGCCTGCACTACTCGGAACTGTCAAAAAGTCGATGTGAAATTAGATAATTGTATTAGTTTGCATAAGTGACTGTCCTTGTTTTAAAAGACAGGGTGAAATTCCTGGGAATGATTGTGATGTTTGCAATTTTTTTTGCTAATGATTCAGAGAAAGAGGGAGGGAGGAAACAGAGAAGGAGAAAGGGACACAGATAGAGGAAGGGGGAGGGGAGAAAAGGTGAGGAGGAGAGAGGGAAAGAGGGGGGAGAGAAAGACTACTGAGTGGGGACCTTGTCAGTCTTGCTAAGCTTTTTCAGACAGTGTCTCCCTCTGTAAGCCAGGCTGGCCTTGGGACTCTCAGAGATCCAAGTTCGAGTGCTCCAGTGCTCGGATCAAAGGCATGCGCCACCACACCCAGCCACCTTGCTAATCTTAAAGCCCAGACAGGCATGCCAGCTCAAGGGTCACAAGCTACTTGGTGTGTGGAGGAAACGCTCACACCGACCAGAGGGCTGTAAACAAGACAAGAGGCATCTGAAATAGCTGCTCTAGGACCTGCCAGCAAGAGATGAACATATTCTACAGAAACACTTCAGCTATCAGACGACTCAAACAATGGATCCCAAGAAATAGAAATTTCCCCGAGAATCTCACACTAAAAGAAGAGAAACTCTGAGGCTTGGTGCCGGAGAAGGAACCTGTCTTCCAGAAACAGAATCATAGAGTTCTGGCAAGTCATTGGGCCACTTTATAGGATGAAACTAAGGCCCGGGAAATTGTGATCAATGGTTGGCAGGACCACACGGTAACGGAGACTGCTTAGAAGCGCAGAGTTAGACTTTAATATCACTTCAAGACCTGAGGATGGAGTAGAGGAGGCCACTGAACACGTTGTCTCTTTTCTCAATGTAGCCACATTGAATAAATCTCTTTTTCTGCCTTTGACTAATAATTGGGCTCTTTTGACTTCTAGGATGGATGTCCAAACTTGGTTTCTTGGGGTGAAGACTGTGAACCCAAGTTGGATAACAATATGTTGATGCAAATGGGACAAAAAACACATCCTTGGAGAATCTGCTATCACAGCAAGCTGGCCCTGGACGGAGAGAAGAAAAAAGAAGAAATGGAAGGTCCAGCCACTGCTGGAGTCTTTTTTCCCTTTTCCCTTCAGCTGGCAGGAGCTGATTTTTTTTTTTTAACCTCTGCTTTGTGAAGCACAGAAACAAGTTACTTGGATTTTGTCTCGGATGCTTGAGGCAGGCTTAGCCTTGGGAAGTTTCTTTCCCATGGATGCAGCTCAGGCTTCACGTCCCTGCTTGGGCTCTCCAGCCCTTTGGTGACCAGCTGTCTTGAGCTGTTCTCTGCTGCACTAGCTCTGCTATTACACTATTTGCAGGACAGGCTCTGTCAATGGGGAAGCTCTTTCACTTGGGGTCTTTGCTGTGTGACAGGAAAGGTTGGGGTTCCATTAAACTATCGGGTTTTATACCACCATCCCTGATGACGAAGGATGCTAAGTAGCACTCTGCTGTGATTTATGTGACCATAAAAATACCACCTTTTAAAATACCTCCTAGTGGGACTTGTAGCTGACTGGTCTTTTACAAACTCAAGACAGTAAGGAGACAAAATTAATCTCAGCCCCCAGAGCACCTTAAGATACCTGAGTAAGAAACTCCTGGCCACTTTTTTTTTATTTATTTCTTTTAAATTCATTGTGCACTGAAAATAAAGACTATTGGCATGCCCTTTTGAAATTAGTATGCATTGCATGTGTGAACAAACATGCATGCATTCAAGAGCTCTTCAGGCTATGGAAGAGATAATACTTTTGCATCTGTTTTCCCTCTCTCCCTCCCTCCCTCCCTCCTTCCCTCCATTCCTTCCTTCTTCTTTCCTTTCTTCCTTTCTCCTTCCTTCAAAAATGAAGCTAGCTAAAAAATTTTTTTAATCAAGACTAAAAGGCAAGTTAGATTTTAGTTAGGGTGGCTATAGGTCTATGTAAGCATTAACTAGTAAATGTTAATGATGAGCTTCCTAGATGGCAGACTGTTTGAGCCTGATGCTTTCAAAGAATTACACAAACAGGAAGAATGAAAAAAATCTTATTACAGAATTCACAAAGCTAGCTAAAATTATAAGACTGTGACTGTATGTTAATAAACATACCTCTAAATAATATAAATTAAACTTTTGTTAGGTAATGACTATGGCTTCATGATAAATATAAGACTTTTGTTAAGACCATGGCATATACAAAGTAGATTTGTCTGTTAGATCATTAGGTTGAATTAATTAAATTTAAATTTGAATTTAAATTTCATTAAGTTAAAGGAAAGTTATAGGAAACATAAATCCTACCAACGGAGACACTGAGGATCTGTGGTGACTTACTCTGTAATAAAAAGGCCTGTTCCATTAGGTCTTACAAAATAATGTAAACTAGTGTCACATTAAAAAGGGGCTGAATTAGTAAGATGTACTTTTAATAAAAGGTCAAAATTATCTTTACCCCACTTGTTGCTAGGAAAACAGTGTTTTTAGCATTCATCTGTGTATAGAGACACTTTTGCATGATTTCTCAGCCTTGTTCTATTTAAAATATACATAGCTGGTCAATGTTAAAGTGGGCTAATTTTGCTATTGGGGTAATTACTAGGAGATAATACATTTTGTTATAAATAATGTTACAAATTAGGTTACTTAATATCTAAATATGTTGTCAAGAATCAGAATCTCAGGCAGTGATGGGTCAGTGGTGGCGGGAGCATACCTTGACTAGACTTCTTAGACACGCATATCCCTGGCCCTCTTCTTAATCCCATTTCAGGACCCCAAGAGGGAATAAAGGGAGATCCTTGGGTGTCTTTGTCTATTCCTGACATGGCTAGGTAGAATAAGTCTCCCACTTCTACTTTTCACTATATATTTGTGTTTTAATTTAAATTTAATTTAAACTTCTTTAGGATGAGTGACCAAGCCTGGCTTCTTGGGGTGTAGACTGTGACTCCACTTCAGTAACATTATCTTAGCTAATGTATGCTGGGCCTGAGCAATGGCTCAGTGGATAAAAAAAAGCATTTGTTGTTGCTGATGACCTGAGTTTGAACCCTGGAATCCAAGTAAAAGTTGAAGGAGAGAATCACCTCAACAAAACTGCACTCTGTGGTCGTGATGCAAAATTAACAAAATTAATTAACATAGAACAATACAGAAGATTGTACTTGATAAATAAATTTTATATAATAAAAAAAAAAAACCTGTGCTCTGACTTCCACGCTTGCACCATGGCACATGCATGCACACACACACACACACACACACACACACACACACACACACATACACACACCACCACCGCCGCCGCCGCCGCCGCCACCACCACCACCAACAACAACAACAGCAATAATATAAATTAAAAAAAATAAGACAGTGTAGTCTGTAGCAGGATTGAATCCTCATATATTAACAGACTTACAATCTTAGTTGAATTTGTTAGTTGCTTTAGGTTTTGGTTACCTCTTCTGTATAGGTACACTAATAGTAGCTATGTTGTAGGATTGTTTTGAAGATGAACATCTGTGATTCTTTTAAGAATGACTGACACACAGTAAACATGTGTAATAATATCGTATTTCTTATTTAGTGGTGTTAATTAGTCTAAAACTTGTAATATTCCTGTTCTGGAAAGTAAATTCTCCTCAATTTTGGAAACATTTGAGAATATTAGGTTTCTGATAGGATCTCTTATGTGTTTCATAAAGAGGAAATAGGGAGGATTTGAAAGTCAGAACAGAGATGGACCAGATGCAGGGGAAGAAAAAAACAAACCAAACGAACAAACCAAGGAGCTGCAGGTGAGTGAGAAGCCGGTACCTTTGGCTTTCGGCTGCCACTGAGAGAGCCGGGCTGAACAAACCACATGCCCGAATAGTTTTTACACTAGAGTATGTTAGAGGGACAGGAAGAATGCCAAAGCTACCCTGAGCAGTGAGTTCACAGTTGTTGGTTTTGGGGGCGTTTGTTTGTTTGTTTGTTTTATTTTTTGTTTTTTGTTTTTTGTTTTTTTTTGTTTTGTTTTGTTTTTGTTTTTTTGTTTTTTGGTTCTTTCAAGTCAGGGTTTCTCTGTGTAGCTTTGTGTCTGTCCTGGATCTCACTCTGTAGACCAGGCTGGCCTCGAACTCACAGAGATCCGCCTGGCTCTGCCTCCCAAGTGCTGGGATTAAAGGCGTGCGCCACCACCCAGCTGAATTCACAGTTTTAAATGACTTCAGGAGGCAGAAAATTTCATTAGCCATCACTGCTACATCTTGGCTCTTTCAGAGATGAAGCTTCCAAAGTTTTTGCCTGAAAAAGTGACAGAGAATGCAGGTGAGTGTGTGACAGGGCATACATGGGGCATATGAGTGCACCACTAGCCAACAGGGAAAAAATGAAAGCTCATATGCCCAACAGTGACAGGAAAATATTGCATGTGTGAGGTTGAATACCACTTCATAGCAGCAGAAAGCAATAAACTGTAGCTATGTTTACCAATATGGACAAATCTCAAATTTTTCATGTAGAGAAAAACAAAAGAATGTGTGTAAGCAGTTGGAGAGATGTCTGCGAAGAACACTGACTGCTCTTCCAGAGGACCCAGGTTTGATTCCCAGCACCCACATGGTGGCTCACAACTGTCTGTGACTCCAGTTCCAGGGGATTCAACACCCTCTTCTGACCTCCATGGGCACAGCACGCACATGGTATGCAGACACACATGCAGGTAAAAATACCTATACACATAAAATAAAAATAAACGTGGTGGTTTGGATGAGACTGGCCCCATAGGTTCATATATTTGAATGTTTAGTCATCAGGAAGTCAAACTGTTTGGGAAGGATTAGGAGGTGTGACTCCTTGTCATTGGGAGTCAGCTTTGAAGTTTCAAAAGCCCAGTCTCTATCTCTGTCGTCTGTCTGTCTGTCTGTCTGTCTCTGCCTCTCTCTCTCTCTCCCTCTCTCTCTCTCTCTCTCTCTCTCTCTCTCTCTCTCTCTCTCTCTTCCCTCTCTCCCCTTCCTTCGGAACAGGATGTAGAAAACTCAACTGATGCTCTAGCCTCCCACCTGTCTGCTCCCTGCCACGATGATCACGCACTAACCCTGTGCAAGTGTGAGCAAGGCCCCTGGTTAAATGCCTTCTTTTATCAGAGTTGCCTTGATCACGGTGTCTCTTCACAGCAATAGACCAGTAACTAAGACAATAAATAAATCTCAAAACAAGTTTTAAGAATACATGTAAAAAGCAGGTGTGGTGTCACACCTGTAATCCTGACACTCAAGAGGCTGAGAAAAGTCAGAACAATAGAAAGTGCACTCTATATATTAGCAAAGAAGGCCACGGATGCCATAATGAAAATCAGGACAGTGTTGTCTGGTGAAAAGCAAGGAAAAGATGGCCTAAGAGTATCAAGCGGGAAGGGAGAGGGTGTATTTCTTTTCTTTTCTTTTTGATTTTTTGAAGCAGGGTTTCTCTGTGTAGCCCTGGCTGTCCTGGAACTCACTCTGTAGACCAGGCTGACCTCAAACTCAGAGATCCACCTGCCTCTGCCTCTGCTTCCTGAGTGCTGGGATTAAAGGCATGTGCCACCACCACCTGGCTTGAGAGGGTGTATTTCAGGCCATTGGGAATACTATATTCCTAAACTAGATGTGAGTATAGACATGTGTACAGCACTATTGTTTGAGCAATACAGTTGTGGAGACTCTTCAATGTACATTTTGCATTTTGTCTCATTAAATGATATATGAGGAGAATAGTAATCAGAGAGCAGGGGGCTAAGTTCCCTAAATGTGGATGGTACACGGGCATGGGCGCAGAGCACATGAGCACCTGTTGTTTTCTGTACCTAAGGCTGAGGAGGGCAAAAAGCTTCCAAATTGCAAACAGAGGTATGAGTCACAGATGGGAGTTTTTCTGGCAAGAAGCAATGAGGTTGTCTTCCAAGCAGAAGGAACAGCATAGGCAAAGGATCGGACTTTCCTAGGTGATAGATCAGCTCCAAGCCAGTTTTTTCATTTGTTGAGTATACATACACATGTATGCATCTACTTATATTGTTAATGAAAGATACAGCTCTCACCCTAAAAAAAGAAAAAGATGGCTTATTTTGTAGCCAAATATGAGTGGCCATGGCTCAGGAACACTGAATTAGGTTTCCCAAAATGCCATGTTCCAATGAGGCAGTGATTTTATGAACTTTTTATAACAGAACAAAGTCAAAACAACACACTTGTAAATACATTGGTGGGTACGTTGGATAAACGGGTTACAGCAAACTGAGGAAAACTCTACCATAGGCCTTAGATGCTATCTGACAGCCTTTTGGTTGGTTAGAAACTAAAAGCCTGCTTATACATTACAAATGCTCTACCCAAGGGTCACAAAGTTGCTAGGTCATGTACAGAGGAGAACAACACATGGTTATTAAGGGGCCCAAAGGCGGCCCAAGATAATTTGACTCTGGGCTTGTGACATTCCAAATTTTCCACAATCGTTGACTGATTAATCAGTTAAGCAGCCTTGCAGAAGATTCAGTTTGAAGGGGCAGCTTTTTCTGGGAACTTTCATCCACAGATACAGCTTGCTACGGGTTGGTGTGATCCTCAGATTCATGTGTTGGACATGCAGCCTCAGTATTTGGAGATGAAGCTTTTGAAGGTGATTGGTCATTAAAGGCTCTTTCCTCATATGTGGGTTATACATTCATGGATAAATAGTGTACTGGATAGTTCTTTGTCATCTTGGCACAGACTGAGTCATCTGAGACAAGGGAGCCTCAATTAAGAAAATGTTTCCATAAGATCCTGCTGTAGGCAATTCTGAGGGCATTTTCTTAATTAGTGATTGATGGGTGAAGGTCCAGCCCATTGTGGGTAGGGCCATCCCTAGGCTGGTGGTCCTGGGTTCTATTTAAAAAAAAAAAGCAGGATGAGCATGCCATGAGGAGCAAGGCAGTAAGCAGCTCTCCTCCATGGCCTCTGCTTCAGTTCCTGCCTCCAGGTTCCTGCTTTGTTTGTGTCCCTGTCCTGACTTCCTTTGATGAAGAACAATGATGTGGAAGCTTAAGCCAAATAAACCCTTTCCTCCTCAAGTTGCTTTTGGTCATGGTGTTTCATCACAGCAATAGCAACCCTAACTAAGACAAATAGGTTATTAAGGAAGTGTCTCGGTCATAAAAGCAAGCTTCCTCTTTTTCTGTATGAGGTGCCCACCGTCATGTTAGGATTCAACAAGGCCTTGCACCAGATAGATGCTCAGCAGCTGCTAGCACAATGCTTTTAGACTGCTTAGCCTCCAGAACCAGGAGCTAAGTAAGTCTCAGTTTCTTATAATGGCTGTGGTGTCCCATTATAGTGAGAGAAAATGAATTACATCAGAGCTAAAGCAATGCTGAAAAGGAAACTAATAACAATAAATAACTGTATTAGGAGTGAGGAAAAATTTCAAGTCAACAGTTTAAGAAACTATAAATTAAGAACAAAATAAATCCAAAGCAAAGATAAGAAAAACAGCAAATAAAAGTATGCATGCAGCAGAGAAGTGGTAGAGAGGGAGAGGCCCAGTGGCTAGACCAGGGTACCCACCCAGTCGGCAGACTCCAGCAAAACCACTGGAGACATATGCATCAGTGGGCTGGGGACAGAAGCATGGAACCCGTGGTATTCCACAGCGTCAGGGAAGCAATTGTAAGAAGTGGAATTGCAGACAGAGACCATCAAGCTGCATGAAGCAGGTGTTGGGCAAAACACATTGCTGCTGTTCTCTGATACTGTCTCTTACCCTGGAGGGAGCAGATCCATACTGAACTCTGAAATCAAACCATTCCTCTGGAAAGAGTAGAACATACTGTACAACCACATCCCTAAGTTCCAAAGCCCTTCCACACCCACTGAGAGCAAGAGGTCCAGAGAATTACAGACCTACAGAGCACCCTATGGGAGCTGACCTGAACTGAAACTGGAGCAAGCAAACCCAAGCTACAACCTGGACACAAGCAGTGTGAGCCCTGGAAAATACTTACGAAGGTCAATGAAACACATGCTGCAGTGGAATGCCAAAACTTGAAATGCACACAAACAGGTCCATCCAGAACACTCAGAAAGCAAGAGCAGCTGGTGCCAAGTCTCCCAAGGGTTCGCTCCCGGCGTGTGTGTGCACACCCACCATGAGAAGTCAAGAAAGCATGACTGTTAAAATTAAGACCAGCCATTGCCCAGATCATGTCCCTCTGTGTGTCTCTTCATAGCTGACTCTACATACAGGCCCCAGGCTAACAGACTCCATCCCTTCCCCTTACCACTCAGAAACCAGAGACAGCCTGACTTCAGCACCAACTGTGGACTACTCCTCCATCTCATGGTGTAGAACCCCCCTTTCCTGTGAAACCTTTAAGGGAAGGTTGTCCCTGCTTTGCCACCTGGGCCTGAACTCTCCTTAGAACCCCTGCCATTCTTCTGCCTACCCATCTGTCTGTCCACAGAATTAGTAACTCCTCTAATAGATCTCTTACAGCAAAGGACAATCTGCCTTACTGTCTTCCTGGAACCCCAGACCTGAAGCCTTTCAGTGACTACTCGGAAAATCACCACTGCAATATTAAGTGATTCCAATAGAAATAAATTGGATAAAATACTAGACAAATAACTTGAAAAAAATAGAGACAGATGTGCAACCAAATCAAAGAAGATATGAATGAACTTCTAAATGCATACAAAGAGAACACAGCAGTTAAATGAAATAAAAGAAGTCAATACATGATATGAAAAGGAAATTAAAGAGAAATACTGAAAAATTAAAACTCTGGAAACAAAAAGTTTAATTAATCAAAAAAAGAGTGGAACGTTTTACCAATAAAATTGATAAAGTAGAAAACAGAATATCAGGACTTGAAGACAAGGTGGATGAGTTAAAAACACTCAGATAACTACTAGTGAGAGTATGGACAGAGCTAGAAAGATCTGCGAGACATCATTAAAGGCCAAGCTGATGAATCATGGGCATAGAAAAAGTACAAGCTAAAAGCACAGAAAGTATATTCAATTAGATAATTTCCTAAGTTTGGGAAAGTGTAAATGGAGGCAGAGTTTTTATGTCCTGACCACCCAGTCCCAAATAAACACACAAAAGCTTATATTAATTACAAAATGCTCAGTCGATAGCTCAGGCTTATTATTAACTAGCTCTTACTTTTAAATTAACCCATTTCAATTAATGTATGTATTGCCATGTGGCCCATAGCTTTACTGGTCTCTTGCTTTGGAGATATTTGTTGTTAATCTCTCCCAAAACATTACTGAAAGTTCTTTGCTATTGTTCCTTTTTCTGTCCATAAAGAGGAAATTTCAGCATTAGTAAGAGGCACTACAATTTCTGTTGGGTCTATTCCTGCTAATCAAAGAAGTCTTAATTTTCCTTTTAGAATCAGTTTAGAAACCATTTTTACATAGGTCTTTAATTTTTTGCTCTATTTGTGTGGCAAAAATATCCATTCCAGAATGTTATCATCTCTCTGCATAAAAAATCCAGTAGGATAATGGGTAGAATGTAGAATAACCAGAATACAATCAAGCTCTGGATCCAAGTGATCCACATGTGCATTTTATAATTTTTTCTCTGCCAGAGCCAATTCTTTTTCATCTTCAGCTGATACTTTTCTTGGACTATTTAAGTAAGTCCTTGCCAACTTAAAAGGTTTGAAATAAATTACTTAGTTCTTGAGTTGTTAATCCAATTGCGGGCCATAGCCAGTTAATATCGTCTAGTAATTTTTGAAAGTCACTAAGAGTCTGCAATTGATCTCTCCTGATTTGTACCTTTTGTGGTTGAATTTTTTGTAAACCTATCTTACATCCTAGGTAGTTAATAGAATCTCCTCTTTGATTTTTCAGGAGCAATTTGTAATCCCCAGTAAGGCAGTATTTTCTTTACTTCCTCAAACATTTCTTCTAAGGTATGTACTTTTGGATCAGCTAGTAAGATATCATTCATATAATGATAAATTATGGATTGAGGAAATTGTTTATGAATTCTTTCTAATGGCTGTTGTACAAAATATTGGTACAGGGTGGAGCTGTTTAACATCCCTTGTGGGAGAATTTTCCATTGATACCTTTTAATGGGCTGAAAATTATTATAAGTAGGCACCATGAAGGTAAATTTTTCTCTATCTTGTTCTTGTAAAGGTATAGTAAAGAAACAGTCTTTTAAATCAATCACTATAATAGACCATCCTTTAGGTAATAGAGAGGGCAGGGGAATTCCAGGCTGTAGAGGACCCATCAATTGAATTACTTTATTTATGGCTCTCAAATCTGTTAACATTCTCCAGTTTCCAGATTTCTTTTTAATTACAAATATAAGAGAATCCCAAGGACTGGTTGATTCTTCAATATGTTGAGCATTTAGCTGCTCCTGTACCAGCTGCTCTAATGCCTGTAATTTTTCTGATATCAAAGGCCATTGTTCCACCAAGACAAGTTTGTTAGTTAACCACTGTAAAGGTGGGGCTATTGGCACCTTTGAGAGGTCACCAGCCATTGGGTCCTGTTTATGTACAACTTTAACAGTGTGTGACTGCTCTAAAAAATACCTTCTAATATTTCTCCCTGAAGCATTCTCTATGTTATTGTTTGTTTCTGAAATTGGAGGAATATTGATCTGTGTTTTCCACTGTTGTAATAAATCACGTCGCCGTAAGTTCGTTGCTATGTTGGCCACATATGGTTTTAATTTTCCTCTCTATCCTTCAGGCCTATGAATTCGACCCATCTTGTGCTTTGTTTCACTTGAGATTAAGTTCCAATCCCTTGAAGCTGAATATTTACATCCTGAAGAGGCCAATTTGGATGCCAAGATTTTGGTGAAATTATAGTTACATCTGTCCCTCTATCTACAAAACCCTCAACTTTGATGCCATTTATCTGTATTGTTAACTTTTGTCTTTGATCATTTATTGAAGTTTGTCAAAATATTTGTTTTATGGCTTCTCCTGAAACTCTTGTTTTATCTTCTGAAGTTCTGCTGTCATCCAGAGCAGTATGGTTTTTTTTACAATAGGCATCCTTTAATTGCTCTGTGGAGGCATTTCCCCTATGGTGACAGGGAATGATTGAACCAAATTTGACATGGGGGCCTGTGAGAGGCCCCCCAAGGCATTTTCTGATGGCAACAGGTTACCTTGTCTGTCCCTTGTTGATCTGCATTCATTGGTTCAATGTCTGCCTTTGACACATCTTCTGCATACTCCAGAAGGTTGGAGTCTTCTGTTCAGACATTGTTTCTAGGAATCCCCTGCCTACAATTCCTTTTTAGATGACCTTGTTTAACATAATTAAAACATTTGACATTTTGATTTTTCCTTAAGCCTTTGGAAATCACCTCTCCTACCTAAGTATCAACATGGTTATGAGATTCAATATTGACTGTGTGTTGAATCAATTTCCCTATGGGTGCTGATCTTATCTTTAAAGGCCCAATTACCCTTTTGCATTGTAAATTAGCATTTTCAAAAGCCAAAGATTCAATTAATATTAATTTAACTTCTGGATCTGATATAATTCCATTTACAGCTGAAGTCAATCTTTCCAAAAATTTAGTGAAGGCTTTTTTTGGGTCTTGCAGAACTTTAGTAAATGGCTCAGTCCTCTATTCTGATTCTTGAATCTTGTCTCAAACATTCAAGGCTTCTGTATGGTGTGATCATCAAATGTAGCCTGACTTTCCACATCAGCACAATGGCCCTCACCATTTTTTGATCTTGGGAAATCTGGTAATCTCTAACCCTACCTTGCTGTTTGAGGGCCTTAGCTGCTTCTCTCAAACAACTGTTCCACTGTAACTAAGGACCATATTCCAATACTGCTGTAACTAAATCTTTCCAGTCTTGTGGAGTAATTTTGTTCTGAGTGGACCATGTATTCAACATCTGCCTCACAAAAGGTGAATGCATGCCATATGAAACTATTGCGTCCTTAAATCTCCTTAAATCTAACATTTCTATAGAATCCATTTAACTTCTGTATAGTCTTGGGAATAGCTGTCATCTGGTAGTCTTTTTTGAATAGTAATTGGATACATTAAGGTTGGGTTTTTAAATAACCTTGGGCCTCTCCTCTCCAGTTTCATATTGTAATGGTGAGGTTGGTTCTCCTCTGAATTCGTCTGTCTTTGTCTAAGTGCTTTTATTATCTGTTTTAATAAATTTTTCCAAGGCTTGTAATTTATCAGTAGTGGCCTTTTCTAAGGCTTGTATATTTTGAATAGTAAGCTTTTCTAAGGTTTGTATATTATCAGTCACCTTTTTACTCTCTCCATCAGTAAATATTTCTAAAGCCCTTATCTTGTCAGTCAAAATTGTATTATTCTTCTTGGTAATTATTTGTAAGGTTTACGTATTATCAGTAGTATTCTTTTCTAAGACTTGTATCTTATCAGTCAATTTTTCATATTTGGTACAGTTATCAAACCATTTTAAAGCCTAAAATGTGAGTTACCAGACTGATAATAACTATGACCAACATTGTATTGATCCCAGCTAAGTTGTTCATCTCCTCAGTTACCTTTTCTGGCTTCCCATCTATAGCAGCAGTGAGCAGGATCCTAATTCCCTGAATTGTGATATTCCCAATCATTGACCTGGGAAAGGTTTTAAGATTGTCCTTTCACCTTATGCTTTTACCTTTTTAAAAAAATAATATTTATTTATTTATTTATTTAATACCCTAGATTACCATTTAAAAGTTCCCAAGTGACTTACCACAGTTCCAATCCTCAGAGAATTGGGTTGTGTAGATGTAGTGATGATGTTTGACCAGCAGGGGGAGCAGGCACGGCACTAAGGCAGCTCAAGGTCAGTATGCTGGATCAGACTCTGCCCCACATTGGGCGCCAGATGATAAAGAATCTCAAAAGATTAATTTACCGTTTATTATCAGTGAAATCCACGCACAAATATCACAAGACAGAATGGGGGATCTGAACCAAATAATAAGCCACTGCCACTGCTGCCGCTCAATCCTCATTGGAAACGGCTGTGTATCCCTCAGCCCAGCCTTTTCTTACAGTCATGTCCTTTCCCAATGAAAAACCTGCCTTTGGACCAATATGCTTCTTTCAGTTGGCTAGCAGACAGGTGACAGAATTCCCACAACAAGAAAGAAATGGCTGTCCAGATTTAGGAGGCCTTGAGACTATCAAACAGACAGGATCAGAAAAGAAACTACATCTCCAGCACCATGCCTGTCTGCCCACTGCCATACTCCCTGCCATGATGGTCATGGACTTTAACCATCTGAACCTGCAAGCCCAAAATAAACTGTTTCTTCTAGAAGTTGCCTTTGTCATGATATTAAAGCATTAGAAAAATAACTAAGACATTTTCTTTGCTCTGTTTACTTAATACTTTAACCATAATATGATATGAGAAGTTTCTTTTCTGATCCTGTCTGTTTGATGAGGCAGAAATGGCCTGGGCTTTTGAAACCTCAAAGGCTACTCTCAGTGACATACCACCTTTAACAAGGCCACATCTCCTAGTCCTTCCCAAATAGTTCCTCCAACTGGGGACCAAGTATTCAAATATATGAGCTTATTGAGGTCATTCTCATTTAGATCACTACAGAAAGAATATTGAGGTTGGAGAGATGGCTCAATGGTTAAGAGCACTGGCTGCTCTTCCAGAGGTCCTGAATTCAATTCCCAGCACCCACATGGCAGTTCACAATCTGATGTTCTCTTCTGGTCTGCAGGCATACATGCAGACAAAGCACATGTATACATAAAAAAACTTAAATAAAATAAAGTACAACAGAAAGATTATTGAAAGTTGCAAGAGAGAAGTACCAAGTCCTAGGAAGACATAGAGAGATACATTTCAAGCTCTGAAACCTCATTGCCAACTCAAATCACTGTACCCAGAAAAGCTCTTCTTTAAAATCAAAGGAACATGCCAACTAGTTTTATGTCAACTTGATACAAACTGGAGTCATGTGAAAGGAGGAACCTCAATTGAGAAAATGCCTCCATAAGATCAGGCTGTAGGACATTTTCTTTGGTGACTGATGGGGGAGTCCAGCCCATTATGTTTGTACCACCCTGGGCTGGTTGTCCTGGGTTTTATAAGAAAGCAGGCTGAGCAAGCTATGATGAGCAAATCCAGTAAGCAGAACCCCACCCATGACCTCTACATCAGCTCCAGTCTCCAGGTTCCTACCTTGTTTGAGTTCCTGTCCTGATTTTCTTCAGTGATGGATTAAGGATATGGAACCCTTTCCTCCCAAATTGATTTTTGTCATGATGTTTCATCTTACTAAGACAGAAATTGGTACCAAGAGTGGGGTATTGCTGTGACAGACATAACCATACTGTTTTGGGGGAGGATTATTGAAGGACTTTGGAACTTTGGGCTACAAAAGCCATTGAGTGTTGAGAGCTCAGTGGGCTGTTCTTTAGGAATTTAGAAAATAAGATGTTGATAGCAAAGCAGATGATAGAGGTCTGGCTTGTAAAGTTTCAGAGGCAAGCAAAGACTCTACTGGGCCATTCCTGTGAAGAATCTGTGGTTGTCTGTTCATCTGGAGCTGAAGAATTAGCTGTGATTACCAAGAGACCAAAACCACTAAAGTAAATCCTTGTTTTGCTGAGACAATGGATGATAGTCAGCAAGGACTGAAGAATCAGCTCTGATTAAGAAGATGCCAGAGTCATTAAAGTGAAATATTCTGGGAAGTGTTTCCTCAGAGTCAGCATATGCAAAGTGTGTTCAGGGGTGGCCAAGGTTGTACCTTGTGCTGGCAGCCAAACTTGGTCCTATGTAAAAGTCTCTCAGGTGGTGCTAGTTTTGAAGGCATGAAGGGGTCATGGAGAGCAGGTAAGGCTTGGCACCATGAGAGGCTAGGGGAGGCTATTGTTGAAGGCACAGCCAGAGTAGCAGGGGAAGCCCCAGGACTAGAGGGGTCATGGAGAAAAGTTGAGGCAAGGCACCATGAAGAGAGCCCAGGAAAGGCTACTGGTGAAAATGCAGCCCAGTTGTAGTAGAAGACGCCAACATTTTGGATATGCCAGTACCATGGGAGGACCACCAAGAACAGCATAGCTATGGTATGGAGACAGTTGGGACTTAGAAGACAAGCTGTGTGTGCTGCAGAGGGCAGAGCCAGAGAAGTGAATGAAGCCCTTGAAGGAGCCCAAAAGGTTATGAGTGGATCCCAGATATTGGACATTGAGTGATTTACACTGTTGGGGTGTGGTTTTGCTTTATGCAGATTGAGACTGTGCCTTTTTCTTCCCTCTTGAAGTAAGATAGTTTTTAGCTTATTTTTATAGGAGCCCACAGTTGAAAGACTTCAAACTTGTATTGAGACAGATTGGTACTGCCCTCTCATAGCCAAATTGGTTTATTAACTGCTTTGATTACAAGTTTAAAGGTATTTTTCAGCTACAGCCACAGCCTTGATTCAGCAATTCAGGTAAACGCTTTTGTTGTTGTTGTTGTTTTGTTTTGTTTTGTTTTTCAAGACAGGGTTTCTCTGTGTAGTTTTGGTGCCTGTCCTGGATCTTGCTCTGTAGACCAGGCTGGCCTCGAACTCACAGAGATCCACCTGGCTCTGCCTCTAGAGTGCTGGGATTAAAGGCATGTACCACCACAGCCCGGCTCAGGTAAACTCTATCTAAATATATTTCATTACAATTGGCCACTCTAAACAATCTAAGATTAATAGATAAAGTTGATATTCTAGGAAAAGCTATTCTTTTATGATACTCAGATTCAAAATATCTAGACATACTCAACAACATCATGTCATATTAACTAGTCCTCAGTTTGCCATTATATAGATTATTGATTATAAATATTTATTACTGATTATAAATATTGATTAAATATAATATTGATTATTGAGTCTTACTAATTTCAAAATCATTACAATAATTGCTTGTCAGTCTTCCAATCATTTTCAGACTTTAAATGATCCACATTACTCACTGCCCTAAGACAGATTTACATGCTTCTTTTTTTAAAATGAAAAAGAGGGAATTGCTGAGGGTCGTGGCAGTATATAGCAGGTGACAACTAGTGTTTGACAGTTGACCCACCAGATGTGTAACTCCCTGATGGGGAGCCCCACCTGGCAAAGCCATGGGGTCACTGGCTGTGGAAACCGGTTGTTTTCTGTCTGTAACTTTCTTGGGTGCCACTGTTATGCCTTCCTAATAAGAACAGCTGTGGGGTGCTTTCCACAGCCCTTTGGTAGTGTGTTTTACATCTCTGGACACACTTTTAGCTGTGGATTTCTGTTTAAGCTGTTAATTCTGATGAACAGAAATATTACCAGAATATTCTTCTTTACAGGAAAATAACAGTATTCTCAGTCTCAAAGGTAGCCTTTTACATATTTTGCAAAGATCGTAGAACTAGTCCAATACAGACTAAACTGCCCCTGCAGAAAATACACAAAGACTAATTCCCAGGTGTTGTTTATTGCTAAATTAAGGTCAGGCTGTTTACATCAAGACATAGTCCTTGCAGTAGTTCCCTTTCTGCACGTACCCTGACCACTCAAGGTTCAGCCAATTGTTTACTGTCTGGGACCCCTCACCAGCTTAGAGCTATGTGCATGAGTCAATGTGACATTTCTAGACTAAGAGAAACTACGTGAGTTATCTGTGTTGTGAGAATGGGTAGGGCCCTGAAAATGTAACTTGTAATTGTCCAGAGTTTGGCTGTGGAGCAGCAGGGGTGTGGAGAGAGATGGCTGTCTAGAGCTGTATGTGAGCTGCTGCAGAATGTGAGTGAAGCGTGTGTGTGTGTGTGTGTGTGTGTGTGTGTGCGCGCGCGCGCGCGCGCACGCGCGCGCGCTGGGTGAGAGATGAAGAAGAAGCAAATGTGAGGAAGTGAATGGGTGAAAGAGTGAGTGAGTAAAGAGTGAGTGAATAATGTAGAAGTATATGTGTGTGAGTAAGTGTGTGAGAGAGGACTGTGTGAAAGAGATGCTGCTACACAGAGGAGCTGTGCCTAGGAACTGTGTAAAGTGCTGTAAGATGAGAGAGCTATGTAAATGAGATGTTTAGCTGTGGCTGTGTGGATATTTGTAACTGTGTGGAGGCAAGGAAGATGGAGCTGTATAGGAAAGATATGTAGAAGAGAAATGTATGTAAAAGAAAGATGTGTACCCATGTGAAAAAATGTATGTATGTATGTATGTACGTATGTATGTATGTATGTATGTATATATGTATGTAAAGATATGTAGCTGTGTGCAGTAGTGTGGAGATATGTAGAAGTGTGGAGACAGAGTCAGAGACTATTTTTAAGATGAAGTAAAAGAGAAAGTCAATATCAGAAAGCATGTGTGTTTTCTTATTTTACCAGTCAGATAGATAGAAACTTGTTCCTAATTACCCTCGAATAAAAAGTTTCCTACCCCTCACTACTCTGAGACATTCCTTTTATTGCTCTAGGCTGATCGTGGGAGAGGAATTACTACATATCTTTCAATAATAACTCTAGGCCCAGTGAGATGGCTCAGCAGGTATCAGGCATTTACCACCAAGCCTGATGACCTGAGTTTGACCTCCAGCACACACAAAGGAAGGAGTGAACTAACGCTCACAAGTTATCCTTTTACCACCACATGTACACCAAGGTGCATGTGCACCAACACCATGGTGTGTACACACACACACACAAATAAATAAATATTAAAAATATTTTTAAAATCCTGAATGCTGTTAGTCTTAATTCTCCAATAAAAAGACACAGGCTATCTAGTTAGACTAAAAACATACTTAACCCTTTGTTGCCTACAAGAAACATACCTCACTAGCAAAGACAAACATGGCTTATGGGGAAATGATGGAAAATGGCATTCTAAGCAAATAGAATTATGAAAGAAGCAGGCGTATTGAAAAAGTACAAATTAGACTTTGAACCAAAATAGATTTTTTTAAAAAAGAGCTCACTTTATATAATTAAAGGAGCAATCCATCATGATAATATACCAACTGTAAACATATGCACTGAACATCAGAACATCTAGCTTCATAAAACAAATATGGCTGGATATGAAGGCACAGACTAACCTCAACACACTAATATTGTATGACTTCAACATGCCACTCTTTCTAATAGACAAATCATCCAGACAAAAGTAAATAAAAAACACAAAAGTTATATGACATTACAGATCAAATGGACTTCACAGTCATCTATGAAATTTTCTAGCAAAACTGCAGAATACACATTCTTCTCACGAGCCATGAAACATTCTCTAAAATAGACCTTATTCAAAGAATGCTAAGCAAATCTTAGCATATATGAGAAATAATAATATAAGAACATGTAAATGCATAATTTCTTATAGTTGATCATAATGGCTCAAACTAGAAATTAACAGCAAACTGAGAAAATATACAAACTCATAAAGACAGCATAACACACTGTTGAACAATGAATGAGCTGTCAAAGAAATTAGAAGAGGGATTTTAAGTTCCTAGAATTGAATAATGAAAATACAACATGTAAGAACTCGTGAGATAGAATGAAAGTGATTCTAAGACAGAAGTATATAACAATAAATGTTTTCATTCAAAAAACAAGCAAGACCCACCCAAACCTAGCCAGAAACCACACTCACAGGCTTTCTTGATGAGCCCACTCAGTCCCTCACTATGAGCTGTCCTTCCCCCAACTCAGGCCCAACCAAAGTCCCACTCTGGAGCTTTCTTGGTGTATCCTCTCATTCTCCCATCAAACATGCCACCTTCACACACTGACTCAGGCCCAGAAAAGAACCACACTTCTTAGCTTGAGCCCTTTTAGCCCCCCACTCTGAACCTTGTGTTAACAGCCATCAGTGAGACTTTTTGGCAAGTCCCATTTACTCTATTCCCTGCCCTCCCAGTCCCCAAACCTTGCCCAAACACTGACCCTGTAGCACCCCTGTCCTAGGACCTTACCCAAGCAATCACACACTGCCCCTGAGACCACAGTGACACTAGAGAATTGGAATCACCCTAGCCTCTATAATAAGAAATAAACACTGAACATCTAAAGAACTGAACTGCAGGCTTCTGTACCTAATCTGAAATCAACCCAAGTTTGGGTAATAACAGAAACAGGTCCAAACTCCCTCTCAACACAGGTAGAAAAGAAACTCATATCAGATACACAACCAATAGACTAACTCCACATACCCAGGTCCCATTGCAAAAACACAAATAAATTAAAGACCAAGTCAATATGCCCTCCCACCCCTAATAACTCCAGTCCTATAAAACTGTTCTTCATGGAAATTACCAAAGTGAACCTCAGGACACAGAATTTAAAAGAACAGTTATGGGCTGGATGTGGTTGCACATATCTTCAATCCATCACTCTGGAGGCAGAGAGAGTTCCCAGGTCAACCAGAGCTACATTGTGAGACCAGGTCCTCAAATAAAATCAAATAAAAGAACAATTGCAAACATGATCAAATAATTCAAAGAGTTTAAAGACGACACAAATACCTGAATGAACCTTAAGAGGATGGGAATAAACTCCTGATTGAAGTCCAAGAGAACACAGATAGCTGTATCAAGCTTTTTCTTTTAGGCCACCAACCAGCTCCCAAATCGTGGCATGGAGACTTATTATTAGTTTTGAATGTTCGGCTTGAGCTTATGCTCATTTCTGGCTAGATTTTTAACTTTAACTTAAATTAACCTGTTTCTCTTCATCTATGTTTTGCCTCGGGTTTTTTACCTTTTCTTTCTGCATGTGTCCTACTCTGTCTAGCTGACTGGCAGCAGCCGGGCTGGCTGGCCCCAGGAGTCTCTCTCTTTCTCCCTCATTCTTTTCTCTCTCATTCTCTTCTTTTTCTAGATTCCTCCTATTTATTGTCTGTGCCTGCCAGCCCTGTCTATCCCTCTCCTGCCTAGCTATTGGCTGTTCAGCTTTTTATTAGACCTATCAGGTGCCTTAGGCAGGCACGGTGAAACAGCAACACATCCTTACATATTAAACAAATGCAGCATAAACAAATGTAACACACCTTTACACAGTTAAAGTAATATTCCACAGCGTAAACAAATGTGACACATCTTCACATAGTTAATATTCCACAACAGATGGCTGAATGAAATAATGAAGACAACCATGATTTAAAAAATGAGTTCAATAAAGAGAAACCATGAAGAAAATTCAAGACTAAATGAAGATGGAGAGGGAAATAATCCAATCAGAAAAACTCAGTGGAAAAACCTGAGCAGAGTGAATCAAATAGAGGGCAGACTATCAGAACTTGAGGACAAAATAGAGGACCTGGCCTGCTCAGTAAAAGAAAATGGTGATTTAAAAAATGGGTGTAAGGAATATTCAGGAACCTTGGGACATCATGAAAAGACAAATACACGAATTTAAGTCACAGAAAAAGGAGAAGAATCCTGTCAATGGAATTGACTAGATCTCAATAGAATTGAAGAAGAAAACCTCCTCATTAAGAAATGACACAGCCATTTATCCACAGAACACAAAATAGAACCAGAAAATGATACACATAAAGTAATAAACAATTAGTTTCCACAACTCACATCTCCCACATTCCCCCTATGGGACAAAGTCCTCTGAGGACTCTGGCCATTTGTTTTAAGTTCCTGATACAGCTATCTCCTGTGGCATAGATGGCCCTCTCAGAGAATCTTCTGTCACAGGGCTCTGGCTTATTTGCCACTGTGACCTCTGCTCACTCCCTTGGGGACACCAGCCACTTTGGTTGTGCAGGCTCCACTCTCCAGTGGCTTGTGCTTCTTCTCTTCGAGAGGCGGATTGGATGGAAAACAGTCACACACAGGGTGGCTCCATGCTCGCCACCAGCAATCCTGTGCCAAAGCTGGTCCCAGAAAATCATGTCACTAAACTGATGCTACCACCTGCTGCCCAGCCCCCACCTGTAGGTCATCGAATAGGCTGATGGCCAGACTGAAGGCAGCTGGTAATGACTCATGTGCATGTGTTTGGACTCTGTGTTGTGCCGGAGTTTCTTGCTACAAAGGCATTCTCTGTCTGATGAAGAACCAGCGTCTCTGTGCTCAGAGGCCAGTGTCCTCTGGGTGGGCTCAACACTGGGAAGGTGGAGGACAACTGGGAGGCTCCTCCAAATCTTCCTTCCATGCCCCTCATGGCCCCAGTAACCTGGGACCCCCTCTGCTTTCTCCTCAAGCATCCTTATGATTTCCCATTGTTTCTGGGTTTCCCTTCACCCCAGTATTTCATGCACTAGGTCAGGGGAGGTTGCTCATCACCCTAGTAGTTCACTATTCCCTCTAGCACCAGAAGCTTTCCGATATCCAAAATGGAACATTCCCTCCTTGCCCTAGCTTCCACCATGCCCTTGTGCCTCTCATGAGCTCTCACTCTCCTCCTGACCCCCATAAGGTTCCCAACCTGCTCAACATCCACTCTCTAGGGGCATCTCTGGTGCCTTGTTCTCCCCCCTTGTCTCTCACTGCCCACTTGCCCCTATGCACGCTGCTATCCACCGAAGCCTCGGTCATCCACAGGCTCACACACACATACCCACATTTATACACGTAACCATACTTAAATGCACACACAGAGATGTTCGCACACATCCACACACATGAACTGATACTCACATTCACAAACTCACATGCATTTGCAGAGCTCACACGCATACACACATGCTTACACATACAGTTACTGGCATCAGGGGGCGGGTAACAAGGCATCTATTGGTCCACCAAAGTCCCACTCTCCCATGAGCTATAAGACCCTCCCATCTGACTCCTTCAATTCTTTTTCTTCTCTATCTCCCTCTCTGGAACATAATTGCTTAATTATGTTCTCTCCTCCCTGAAGAAAAAAAGATGAGGAAGAGGAGGAAGAACAGGAGAAGAAGGCCAATAGGAGGAGAAGGAAATGAAGTGTCACTTAGTCCCAGGTTCCTCCTTGGTCTAGCCTCCTGTCCTTCTACTGCAGCAGCCAACCCCTGTGCAAGCCTGAACCGGACATCCCCTCTTCTAGCCCCGCCCCTGTGCAAGCATGCTCAGCGCCGAGTCATCGACCAGAAGATCCTGTCCGCTTGATGTGTCCTATTTTTTCCAAACTTATCTGCTCTCAGGACCTGTGTTTTCCTCTGTGTGTATGTGTGAGCTGTGCATGTGGGTGTATGTGTGTTCGCAGGAGTGTGGGTACATGTGTGCATGTGTGGAGATCTGGAGCTGATGTCCGGTGTCTTCCTCCATTGCTCTCAATTTTATTTACTGGGGCAAGGTCCCTAGCTGAATGCAGTGCTCATCAGTTCTGGTTAGTCTAGCTAACCAGCTTGCTCTGGGGATCTTCTACTTCTGCCTCTTAAATGCTTGGATTGCAGGCTTCTATTCCCCTCAATCTCCACAGTGACTGTGTCCCTGGTTCAATTCCCCAGCCGGCTTCCAGTTCTCCGGTCAGTCTCTCTCTGTGGCAGCCCTGACCCTTCTTGCGTGAGCACTCCCAACTCATAACAGTTGCTGACCAACACACTGGGACACATCGATCCTGGTGCCTGCAGCCTGGGGCCACATGTATTTCGGTCCTAGCCAGATGTAGACTGGACCCTTCCATTCACCAAAATTTCAGACACAGCTGGTCAGCTCCCTGGGATAAAGGGAGCTCCACCTACACACCCCCTAAAGCCTAACCTGCCTTCAGGTCCAGCCTGCGTAACACAGATGTTTTTGGATAAGCTGTATAGCCATCAACCTCCAAGGATCTTCCTCACTTCCCCCTGCTTCCAAGGATCTTCTTGGAACATGCTCTTCCCCAAAGCACCCATCAGGTGTGTGAGCATGTTTGCCACCATCTGAGCACTACCTGTGCTCCTGGCCTCTCTTCTCATGCTACACCCCCATAAGAAGGGAACCAACAGGCAATCAACTGCCCACAAAGGCCAGGATTAATCTTGCGATTTTCAATGCTAAAATGAAGGCAGTCCCAACAGAGGACAGACAAGTCATGTCCCTGTGTCCCTGGTCTGTGTACATCATTGCCTTCCAAGCATGGAGGGTCCATTTGTCCCTCAAAGATGGTCCACCCATTCCAAGTTTTACTTAAAGAGCCTGTTGGGCCTTCCCAAAATTTGCCACGTGCTCTCTATGCATTAATGTTCCTACCTGCTCATTACGTCAGTAGACTTGGCTCCTGTAGAGGGACTACAGACTGGATGGCTGCATCTCCTATCCAGTTGATGGCTGCATCTCCTATCCAGTTGATGGCTGCATCTCCTATCCAGTTGATGGCTGCATCTCCTATCCAGTTGATGGCTGCATCTCCTATCCAGTTGGAGCTTATGTTCCAGGAAGATATCCTCATGAGCTTTCTGTGTTTCCAACCATACACTATTTCTCTCTTGGGGCAGGGGAAGCATGAAAAAGAGGTTCAGAGGGGGACCTATAGAATGTCTACCCACCCACAGACCCAAGAGAGGTGAGAACAGGAGAGAAATCCCTGCTCTAAATCCCTGAATACAATGTGGGGCCAGGCATCCTATATGATGCACACACAGAGGATGACAAGCCAGTTGCTTCTCTAGGGAACACACAGCACTTGGTTACTTCACTCCAGGATGGCAGCTAGGACCCCACTAGGTGTGAGGGAGAGCTCTCATCTATCTACGTGAACAGTCCAAGGTGTCCATTCAAGGAGACTTGTCCTCTGCCCTGCCCTTAGCTGTGTTAATGACAGGTCTGCATGGAGGCTACGGTCAGAATAAGGACACTTCACCTCTGCAGGAAGCAAGCACATACCATAGACTCTGCAGTCAGTCTTTCAGCACCAACCACCAACTTAGTCCACATTAGTGCTGCATGGGAGGGACTGCCTCCACAGCCAAGCAGCAAGTGTCAGCGCACAGAACAAAGGAAGGTACAGGTGGCCAGTGAGCCTCATGGGACCTCAGAGCTGACCATGGACTCTGTGGGCAAGAAAAACACACAATGTCATCCAGGTGATTGTAGGGCATGGTCTGTCTCATTGGCCGAGGCAATGAATGGCTCATCAGGCCATGAGTGTGAGCAATACTCTCGACTACTGAATGCCAGCCAGACCACAAAGACACTACACACACAGGAAGTAAGAGGGAGGGCAGGCCCATCCGGGAGAAGATGCTGCTCTCGTGTGGAGAGGAGAGGCACTCAAGTAGAGCAGCCAGGAGCAGGTTATGCTGTGGACGTTGGAGTCCACAGACAAGAGACCAAACCCCATAATGAGCAGAACTGCCACCCAGGCTTTCATGACCTCACAGAAGATAGAAACTAGCCCAGCCCGACATGCAGAGCTTGCCCAGCTGAGCTTGCTGCCCTGTCTGCAGGGGCCTTCCAGCAGAGGCTGGTACCTCTCTAGATGTCTTCTGTTCTATGTACTTGCTGAGCCGAGGAGGTGAGGTGGGTGGAACCGATATGGCCAGGGTCTTGCCCAGGCAACCCGGGTAAAGGGAGGTTATCCTTGCCCTCCCCAAGCCATAACCATGATATCCTCTCTGCACATTCTCATTGTCGGCTATCTCTAGCTGCCTCTCTGAAGAACATGCACCCACGAAGGCCAACATGGGCTGGCCCATTCTGGACCTGGGGGTCAGTGTTTGTGGGATGAACAAATATGAGGGATGAGTGAACCTACAGATTTCTTATTCTATTCCAAAGACATCAAAGACTTTCTTCTGTTTTGTTTCCATCGCTGACTGGGCAGTGTTGAACATAATCAGAGCTGTACTGGTCACAGTTCCCCCGAGGAAGTGAGCCAATAGGAGATGTGGACATGTATTAAGATCTGTATTATGGGAATTTCTCACATGTTGATGGAGGCAGAAAAGCCCCAAGCTGACAGTCTGCAGGCTGAACACCCAGGACAGAAGGTGATGCAGGGTCAGTACCAGCACGGCTGATGTCATGTAAATCTCAATCCCTAGGCAGAAGAGCCGTGCTGGGGCCCAAATAGGCAGGATGGGAGACAGTTCCCTTCCCTATGCCCTTCTTCTCTAAGGAGGCCCTCAACAGAGTGCAGCGGCCTCCTGAAACCCCTCACAGACACATTCGGAATACTGGTGAACCCAAGTGTCACACGGTCCAGTGCTGCTGGCACAGTCACTTACCTCATTACTACACTTCATGCTTGGTCTCACCTGCACTGATCAGGTGAGCTGCTGAGACTGGCCATCTCCATATCAGGTCCATGAAGGACCAAGAGGCCCTCACCTATGGAGGGTGAGCACAGCCCCACATATTCCTGATTCACAGGGCCCTGATCAGACAGGCTGAGGAAGGCAGGACTCATAACTAGCAAGAGAAACTGAAACTTAAACCCAGGATCAGTAGTCTCAAAGCTCCCAGCCACAGGCCACAGGCTCGCCAGGGACTCATCTCAGCACACTCTACAGTTCCACTGCCTTCTGACATGGACCAGGACAGCACCGTGCGAGGTGTACTCAGTCTTGAGACAGACAACACATCCTAGGGGACTCTAACATGTCTGCTGGAATCCTGCAGTGGAGGGTTTATATTTACTTATACCCTCATTTATCTGGGTGAATCTGTGGCAACTTAGAACATAACACAAGCATAACAAAACTGAATACCCTTGCATCTAGTCAATGATGGTTAGTTTCTATAACTGTATCACACCAGGACTTGGAGGGTTGTGTCACACACACACACACACACACACACACACACACACACACACCACAGTCCACTCAGACTGCCACACAGAAGGGAGAGTCTTGGGCAAGTGGCCATCCGCATCCACCTCACTTCACATTTGGAGCCTGGATTTTATGGGCAGGCTGAGGAAGAAGCAGCATCAGGCCTCAACGATTTCTTAAGGACGTGTCTCTAAATGATTTAATCTCTTCCTGAGACACTGCCCATGGATTGATGACCTTTGCTTCCCTCTCTCTCGTCTGATGAGCAATGGCTCTTCTGACAAGCCAGTAAATTTTTCCAATTGCTTCTGCTAAGAATTTTTTTTAAGATGATGAAGTGAAAGTGCTTTATTGCGGAGCACTCTGCACCCTCCCCCTCACTTAGCTACTGGGGAAGGAAGGACAGGCTGGTGGCAGCGATCTGGGGCTGAGTGGGGCACTGTTAAATTAAACAAATGCAGGTACATTCCAGATGGTGACTCATTCATAAGTGAGGCTGGAGACAAGGAGAGAGAGCTGCTCACCTTCCTAAGCTATGTGAGGTTCTGCAGTGTTGGGGCTAGAAGCAGGGCGCCTCTAGCCTCTCCTTACCCCAAACACTCGTAATCGGCCAGCTAAGGGGAAATCCCAGAAGGCTTTGCAGAAATCTGGGTGAGATCCAACTATCTGCTGAACAGCCACAACCACCTACTGTGGATCTGCGGACCAGGCACACAGCAAACCCACACCTGCCAGACTCCTGCCTAGGACACCTGAGACACTCAACAGATACTGCTGCGCTGTAGAAACCCAGGCTGACTACAGCAGCCCGGAGGAAAGACTGGTGGAGGTGACGGGACAGGTACATCACAGGGACTGTGACGGGGGCAAATAAACCTATGGGGACAACAAAGAGGGTGAAGGACACAGCAGGTGAGAGGTTTTAGGGAACCCAAGGGGGTCTTCATTGGTTGTTGAAGAGTCTTCTGGCCATTCACCCCTTTGTGGGTTCTGCAGCTGCACAACGCCCCCTGCTGGACATATTCCTCCTGCTCCTCCCATCCTTGGCTGAGATGGTCATTTGGTTCAACCAGGAGGCACAGGCTGCTGACCTTTGCACTGCAGGACGCTGGTGCCCCAAGCTTTTCACATCTAGAATAAAGCAGTCTGACTGAGAATGAAGCACAGTACAGCATCCAGGTGCTGGCCACAAATGCCGGAGATGCCCCCAAGACCTCTCCCACCAGGCGTGACAGCACCAGGGGTGGCCTCTCAATCTGAGTGGGGTGCCAAGACGACATTGCCAGTGTGTCCTTCTTGGCATGGCTTCGTGGTCACCTGTGCAAGAGAAACAGAATCACCCCTCTTCCTTCAGAATTACCATGACCACAGCCTCAGCAGGCACAGCCACACCCTATCATTGTTTACTCGGTATGCTGAATCTATTTTGTTTTATTTGCATTGATTTGTGTGTGTGTGTGTGTGTGTGTGTGCGCGCGTGTGTGTGTGTGTGTGCGCGTGCGCGCGTGCATGCACACAATGAAGCACATATGGAAGTCAAAGGACAACTTGCAGAAGTTGGTTATTTTCAACTCCTATGTGAACGCCAGGAATTAAATTATCAAGTTGGTGGTAAGCGCCATTACCCACTGAGCCATCCTAATATCCATGTTTACTTGTTCTTTATGTCCAACCTCTCTCCAGAAAAGATGTCTTACAATTGTCAATCACGATGTAAAAAAAAAAAATTGAACAAAAGATTCCTTCAATGAAAAAACCAAGGGAGAACTTGGGCTATACCGGAGAAATGGACAAATGGAATAAATCTGGTATTGGCCTAAACTGATCCTGAGCTTCCCAGGGGCCAAGGCAAGAAGGAAACCCTTGACCAGAAGCCATAGTCATGTGTTGAGAAAAGCTGATGTTACCTAGCCAGGGTACACCATCATTGTTGGATCTTAGAAAGACACTGAAGACACATTTGTTATGTGACCTCATCAAAACATCATGTTAGGTCCTGGTTAACTGACACATTTTATTACTTAGTGGCTAACTCAAGCTTGAGTTTTGTCAGAAATGTATCAACGTCACAGTCACGACTGCTGGTTCCCCAGCCCAGTATTGCCTTCCATCCCATGATGGGCACAGACAGGAGGAGGAGTGTGGCAAGAATAAAAGCAGTTAGTGGCTCCCCTTCCCTGGCTAAGAGGGGTGGTGACGTCCACTGCCTGCTCCAAGGTCCCGATTCTGGGATGAGACACAAAGGATACAGGCAGAGGCTCACCAGCCTTGACAACTCCCCTGTGAGCCATCAGCCAGAGGCACGGCTGGAACACAGATCTCAAGGGTGCCCACCCTGTCCTTCACCGACACCCCTTTCCCTCTCCTAGCACAGCTCCATAGGCAGGATCTATGTTTTCTGTGTCTCCTGGGACAAGCCATCTGGGGCAGGTGACCCAGAATGGCCTACTGCCTCCTGAAGCTAAGCCACCCTCCAGTTACCCAGGGTTGATGGGACATAAGTGTCAAGATCATTCTAGGGTCCCAGTGATAGGTAAAAGGTCTAGATGCAAAAAGCACAGGTTGGTTGTTTTTCCTAATTAACTCTTAACTCTGGAGAGTAAACATCCTGTTCTTCCTCCCAGACCTGGAGTCTCCAAAGCATTCATCAGAAAAGCCCAAGTGAGACTTAGAGGGACTGCGAAGAGGGTAGGTTGGAGGAAACTAGTGGTGACGTGGACAGTGCATTTTATGATCCTGCACACACATGATCTCCACCATTTCCTCTGCCAATCTGTCCATCATGTGAGCAGCAGATAATCGGTGTGGTTAGAGTCTGGGGTCATGGGATCAGATTCTGCTGAGGCCAGTGAGCATAGGCTCCAAGAAGGCCTGTAGGTACCAAAGGACGTCAATGGGCATTCCCTTGTCTTTGCTGCACTCACAGGAACCCACAGGAAACATCAGGTAGTATAGGGAGTAGAGAGGCCCAGGCTTTCCTGTCCAGCCCCACTAGAGAGAAGAACACTATAAGCAGATGGTATAGTGGCCACACCCAGCCACTAGGATGTAGATGGAGAAGCATCATCTGTCTCCAAAGTCCCTCTGCAGTCCTGTGTGTACCTTGTGGTACGGCCAGTGCCTCTCTGCTCCCACACCCTGCCTGCAGGAGATGCTTTGGGGCCAAACTTCATCACTGTTGCTGGGAAAACTTAGACTCACACCCTGGCAGCTGTCTGCACTGTTCCTTTGTCCTGCTGTACTGTCCATCTGTCCCTCTGCCTGTTGCTGCAAATGAAGCTGTCATTTCTAAGGTCAGCCCGGAGCCAACTGGGTCGAGGGTCAAGAAACTTGAGAAGCAGGTGTCCCTTCATTCATCCCCTGGAATGCTCCTGCCTCCTCCACTGCTCCCACCTGCTTTAGCTGCCTGTTGATGCCCTGGACGATCCTGGGGAGAAATCCTGGGAATTAACACAACCCTCAGAGTCTGGTTACGGCTCATTACTCTAATGGAGAGAATTTCTGGACATTCCCCAAGTTTCTTCTCTTAAAATCTTCCATTAAGGACCTAACCTTAATAGAAAATGACCACTTTCTGAAGAACTCTCCAAAGTACTGTTTCTTGTTGTTCAATTTTTGTTTTTGTTTTTTGTTTTTCTAAACGGATGAAACTCAATCTTTCCAAATAAAATCGGAGCCAAAGAGGAGAGGTGGACAGACAAGCAGGGCTGGTGGAGGCAGCCTGGGCTCTTCCCATCTCGTACCCAGCTGCTTCCTGGAGGCGCTGGGCCCTTCCTGTCCAGAGAAAAGCTGTGAGCGTGGAGAAGCGTGCACGCCCTGGGAGCCGGCCAGGCTGCCAGCAAGGCAGCTGAAGTCTTGAGAAAACTTCCTGATTGCATTAACAAGGTCACACCACCAGGACCTAATCAAATCCCCCCGGAGAAGGCGGCTTCTGGAAAGGCTGCTGCTCACACATGGCAGGAGCCAGGGCCACCAGGGCCAGATGAAGCAGGAGGATCTGTCCTGGGACCCAAGGTGGGGAGGCAGAAGTCTTACTGCCTCACCTGGACTGGGGGCAGGGAGGGCGGGACAAGCCAGGAGGCAGTGCTGGTGTGATAGATCAGAGGGTACATGGAGACCATGTCATAGGCCCTCTTGTACAGATCGGGGAGGGAGGGGGGTGCCTTGAAAAGCCATAGGGCTGCAGAGGGCAGGATCTGAGACCGGCCCGCAGTAGCTCCTGTCTAGGAAGAGCACCTTCTAGCACAGCTGTTCTCAACCTGTGGGTTACAACCCCCATACGGTTGACTATCAGATATCCTGCAAATTTACATTACGATTCACAACAGTAGCGAAATTGCACTTATGAAGTAGCAACAGAATAATCTTACGGTTGGGGTCACCACAACATGAGGAACTGTATTAAAGGGTCGCAGCACTGGGAAGGCTGAGAACCACTGGGCTAGACCCCTGTCTTAGTCTGAGGCCATCTGCACCTCCACCCACCAGAATGAAGGCTGGGAGAACCCTGAGGTTCACTTTGCTTCTCTTTGGCTCTGTTTCTTCAGCTGTGAAACAGAGGGATGTGTTGAGGCTCAAAATAAAGAGCATGTCAATCATATCTTGCCTGGTACAAGAAAAGCTGCAGGAGATGACAGGAGGTGCCTGCACTCTCTCAGCACAGAAGGGAACCTCCCATCTCCCTTTTCCCTCTGCAGTCCCAGAATACTTGAAAAACAGCTCCTACAAACCCAATCCACAAAAGAGCAGCGGATAAACCCAAGAGATAGCCTGTGCCAATGCTTCTATGTTTCTTCTCTAAGAACACTTTTTTCCTGAAAGTTCCCAGGAACCCATGTGTATTCCCACACATAGTGACAGTACAAATACAAGGACGGGTGCAGACACAGCAGACTGGTGGCCCTCAAATGCTCATGAGGTCAGCTTGCTGGGGGCCCCCAGCAGACTCCCTCAGCTGGGCCTGAGCTGGGACCCCAGCTTTGCTAGTTCCTGGCGTGCTCCACTGGGTCTTCCTGCCTCCCAAGACTCCTGGAATCCTTCCCTGGCTGGCAGCTCCTTGTCGCCTTGAAGGTCTGGGCCTATTTCCCTTCCCCAAACCACTGTGTTGGGTGGCCCTTTGTGTCCAGGGCAGAGTTCCAGTCACTGCTTCACCTAAGCATTCCCCTTTCCTGGTTCAGGAACTCGCCTCAGCCTCCCTGGGACAGGGATTAGGGGGCCCTCCCCAAGCCCATTCTACTGGGTCCTGAGACCCCCGTGTCCACTTCCCTACCCCTGCTTCCTGTGATCGGCCCAAATTAACTACCTTAAAAGATGTGCTGAGGGGCTGGAGAGGTGGCTCAGGGCTTAAGAGCACTGCCTGCTCTTCAGAGATCCTGAGTTCAATTCCCAGCAACCACATGGTGGCTCCCAACCATCTATAATGAGATCTGGTGCCCTCTTCTGGCCAGCAGGCAAATATTCAGGCAGAATACTGTATACATAATAAATAGATAAATCTTTTTTAAAAAATGTGCTGAGAATTGAATCCAGGGCCTGACATATGCCAAGCAAGTGCTGTACCACTGAGCTGCGATCTTCATTATTTATTTATGTATTTATTTATCTCGCTTAAAATTTTAATCTTCCTGGGGTTTATTGTAAGGCACAGCACAGGAGTGACTTTGGGTCTCTTCAGGGGAGCACAGTAACTAGTCCCAGCACCGGCAGTTGAACACCAGTGTTTCCTGTCTTAGGGGTGTCCTGGACCAGAACATGGTCATGTGTCTGATGGGTCACCCTGCCTCCTTCCAGGGCTCAATCCTACAGTGGCCTCTTCCCGAAGGAAGGACCTGCACCCAGATACCCAGCTGCCCTCTCTGGGCCTAAGCCTTCTCTGTGCCTCTGGTTCCTGCTCTGTCCACTTTCTCCACCTCAGCTGTGTTTCCCTCTCCCTCCCCATCCAAAGCATGGGATGAAGCCCCCTCTCCCCAGCCTTACATCCCCAAACACGACCCCTAGGCTGCATCTAGGAGGCTTCTCTCCTTGACAAACGTTTTCTACCAACTACCGTGCCCTTCCTCTCATCTCTCAACCCCCCCTCTCTCCTAGCATTAACCTACACCGCAAGCACACACCTTACGAGAGTTCTACAGCTGTGATGAGATACCGTGACCAAGGGCAGCTGGGGGAGGAAAGGGTTATTTCACTCACACTTCCACATCACAGTCCGTCACAGAAGCCGGGCAGGACCCTGGAAGCAGGAGCCGAAGCAGAAGCCGTGGAGGGACACAGCTCACTGGCTTTGTCCTCATGGCTTTCTCAGCCTGCTTTCTTAAGCCACACAGGACCACGGTCAGGGGCAACACCGCCCCCAGCGAGCTGGGCCAACCCATACCAACTGTTAACCAAGAAAATGCACTACAGTCTTGTCTGCAGGCAGATCTTATGGGGGCATTTTCTCAGCTGAGCATCCCTCCTCCCCTCGTTGTGACATAAAATGAACCAGGACACTCACACTCCGATACACACCTGTGCAGAGAGATACACACACACACACACATGCATTCCCACAGGCATAGGTGCACATTATACCCATGCATACTCACCCACATTTATGCTAAAGATTGATTTAATATAAAAGAATATCTATAATCGACTCAAAGATGTCCAAAGTCACATAGCTACTGACTGGCAAAATTAAACGCTTTTGTACTTTTAGCTCAACACTGGACGTTTTAAATGATACTTTTTTCTTTCTTAAACAGCAGCAAACAAGCAAGCAAACACGCGAAGTTCCAGATAAAATGAGCACACTCACGTTATGCAGTCAGCCCTGGGAATAAATAATTGTAAGCGCTCTGACTAGCAATTATTCTTGTGGTCAGTGCTCACTGTACGCATGGGTCAGCCTCCCTGGGCTGGTCGCAACCATCAGCCTTCAGTCTGAGGGGGCATCTGAGATAAAAAGCCCCCCCCCCTGTCCGCCCCCCCAGTCAGGCCGGCCTTCCCCTTGCAGCACTTGCCTGTGGCACCACCTCGTGGCCGCAGGCCCTGATGGGGGTTCCTGAGACTGTGCCACAAGGCAGCTTTGCAGCCTCTCTGACTTATCATACAGATAGGAAAACGGAGGATCCTCTGAGTGCATGCCTAGCATCGGCTGCCCTGCATGTCCTGTGTGAAGAAGGGCCCTGGGCCAGCTCCAGACCCTGAAAGGGCAACTCAAAGGAACAGTCACCAGCTCCGCTCCCAGTAGCCTGGTCACGGCAGCCAAGCCTCAGAAGGTACCCAACCACAATTGGTCAGCCTTCCAGTCAGGTGATGTTTCAGCAAACAGATGTAAATAGTTAGGAGATGGCATGGGTGCCCCAGCAGACAAACAGACACAGGAGCTGGTGCCAGGGCATGAAACTCCCAAGTAGGGGTGAATCTAAAGTAGTGCAGGGCAAGAGAGATGCCAGGGCTAGAGAGGGAGGGGCAGCTGTCAAAACGCTCCTGGAAGGCAGTAGGTAAGCTTAGACTGGGTTCTGGGGACAAAGTTAGCTCAATTCCTAGCTTCCTATGGGCATCATGGGAATATTCATTTTACAATTCTTATGGGCTTACTGTATGTCAGTTCCCAACCTATTAGCATACTGGACACTGACATCCTAACTGCTCTAGAAGAGAAGAAAGTTTTTATCCAGAGGCCCTCAAAAGTATTTGGGTACATATCAGCCTCTGTGGTCCATGAGTCCTATCTAGAGGATTCTCACAGCTTCATCATTTCTTGGGGACATAGGGCAAAAGAAAAAAATAAGTACTTACCCATTCAAAGTTTTAGAGTTTCATAGTCTCCAGACTAGGCCAATTGCTCACAGCCTGTAGCAAACCTGCCAGTCCACTCTAGCAGTGGTTCTCAACCTTCCTAATGCTGCTCCACAAAACACCTTTAAAGCCTGCCCAACAACCCTAGACTGCACACACCCCACCTCCCTCACCCCCCAGCTCCATATTCTGGTCTACAATTTTGGAAGAAGACTAGATCTAGGGACCGCAGGTCTACAACTTCAGAAGAAGACTTCAGCTTTACTGGAGGCCAGGCTGATCCTAGGGACCCCAGAGACCAGACCAGATCTAGAGACCCCAGTCTGTACAGCCCCCCTCCTGGGCTCCATTTCCTGGTCTACAACTTTAGAAGACTTTGGCTTTACCAGAGGCCAGGCGGGATCTAGGGACTCCTGCTCCCCCAAAACCCCAGAGAGGACAACCTACTGGACCTGAAGACATACTAGTCACCAGAACCCTTGGCCATTTAGGCCAAAAGACCAGAGAGGAAAGAGAAACCAAGGAACAAAACACCCATCTAACAAAGACAGATGCAGGAATCAATACCTAGACCTATAATCACCCCAAATCCAATGCCTAAATGCCAGTGTAAGAACACAATCAATAACAGAAGAGGCAATACGGCATCACCAGAGCCCAGCTTTCCTGTAACAGCAAGACCTGAACAATCCAACACAGCTGAAGCACAAGAAAATGACCTTAAAAATTACTTTTTGAAAATGACTGAGGTCCTTAAGGATATAAACAAATCCCGTAAAGAAATCGAGGAAAAGACAAACAAAAAGTTGGAAGAAATCAATAAATCCCTAAAATAAAGCCAAGAAACAAACAAACAAACAAACAATCAGATAAAGGAAACTGTTCAAGACCTGAAAATGGAAATAGAAGCAATAAAGAAAACACAAACAAGGAATCCTGGAAATGGAAAAATCTGGGTATTCGAAAAGGAACTACAGATGCAAGTATCACCAACAGAATACACGAGATAAAGAGAGAGCCGGGCAGCGGTGGTGGCGCACGCCTTCCCAGGACTCGGGAGGCAGAGCCAGGTGGATCTCTGTGAGTTCGAGGCCAGCCTGGTCTACAGAGCGAGATCCAGGACAGACACCAAAACTTCATAGAGAAACCCTGTCTCAAAAAAACAAAAAAACCAGATTCATCAGTTAAAGAAAATATTAAATCTGAAAAATTCCTAACAAAAAACATCCAGGAAATCTGGGACACTACAAAAAGACCAAACATAAGAATAATAGAAATAGAAGAAGAAACCCAGAGAATATATTGAACAAAATCATAAAAGTTCCCCAACCTAAAGAAGGACATGCTAATAAAGGTACAAGAAGTGTACAGAACACCAAATAGATTGGATCAGAAAAGAAAATCCCCTCGCCACATAATAATCAAAATACTAAACATACAGAACAAAGAAAGAATATTAACAGGGGCAAGGGAAAAAGGCCAAGTAACATATAAAAGCAGACCTATTAGAATCACAAGATACTTTATAACAAAATCAAATTTAAACAATATCTATCCACAAAACCAGCCCTATAGAAGGTACTAGAAGGAAAATTCCAACCCTAGGAAGTTTTTTTTACTACACCCACAAAAACACAGGCAATAGATAATTTCATATCAGCGAAGCCCAAAGAAGGGAAACACACACACACACACACACACACACACACACACACACACCTCTCCCACCACCACCACCACCACCACCACCACCACCACCACCACCACCACCACCACCACCAAAATAACAGGAATGAACTATTATTAGCAATTATTAACATTAATTAATGTTAATTAACAATTATCAATATCAATGGACTTAATTCACCAATATAAAGACACATGCTAACAGAATGTATATAATAACAGGATCCATCCTTCTGCTGCATACAAGAAACACATCTCAACATCAAACACAGACATTACCTCAGAGTAAAGGGTTGGGAAAAGATTTTTCCAATCAAATGGACCTAAGAAGCAAGCTGGTGTAGCCATTTTAATAGCTAACAAAATAGACTTTTAACCAAAATTCATCAAAAGAGATGGAGAAGGGCATTTCATATTCATCAAAGGAAAAATCCACCGAGATGATGTCTCAATTCTGAACATCAATGCCCCAAATGTAAGGGCACCCACATTTGTAAAAGAAACTTTACTAAAGCTTAAATCACACATCAAACTTCACACTCTAGTAGTGGGAGACTTCAACACCCCACTCTCACCACTGGACAGGTCTGCCAGACAGAAACTAAACAGAGAAATAATGGAACTAATAGACGTTATGACTCAAATGGACTTAATAGATATCTACAGAACATTTCACCCAAACACAAAAGAATATACCTTCTCAGCATTACATGGAACCTTCTCTAAAATTACAATATACTTGGCCACAAAGCAAGTCTCAACAGATATAAAAAAAATTGAAATAACCCACCCCCTGTATCTTATCAGATCACTGTGGAATAAAGCTGGATTTCAACAACAGAAACTACAGAAAGCCTACAAACTCATGGACACTGAACTCTCTACTGTGTTACTACTGGGTCAAGAAAAAAAAGAATGCACAACATACCCAAACTTATGGGACACAATGAAAGTGGTGCTAAGAGGAAAGTTCACAGCGCTAAGTGCCTTCATGAAGAATTTGGAGAGATCTCATACTAGCAACTTAACAGCACACCTGAAAGCTCTAGAACAAACAGAAGCAGATACACCTAAGAGTAGTAGACTGCAAGAAATAATCAACTGAGGGCTGAAATCAATAAAGAAACAGTACAATATAAAGAATCAATGAAACAAAGAATTGGTTCTCTTTTTTCTAAATTTTCTTGATTTTTTTGTAAATAAACAAAATAGTACAGAGAATCAACACCCTTTTACAATGGCCTCAAATAATATAAAAATATCTTGGTGTAACTCTAACCAAACAAGTGAAAGACCTGTATGACAAGAACTTCAAGTCCTTGAAGAAAGAAACAGAAGAAGATATCAGAAGATGGAAAGATCTCCCATGTTCGTTGATTGGTAGGATTAACATAGTAAAAACTGCAATCTTACCAAAAGCAATCTACAGATTCAATGCAATCCCCATGAAATCCCAACAAAATTCTTTACAGATCTTGAAAGAACAATCAATACTCAACTTCATATGGAAAGACAAAAAAACCCAGGATAGCTAAACAATCCTGTACAAAAAAGAACTTCCAGAGGTATCAACATTCCTGATTTCAAACTTTACTACAGAGCTATAGTAATAAAAACCACATGGCATAAAACAGATGGGTGGATAAATGGAATTGAATCAAAGATCCAGACATAAATCCACATCCCATGAACACCTGATTTTCAACGAAGAAGCCAAAATTATACAATGGAAAAAAAAGCATCTTCAACAAATGGTGCTGGCATAACTGGACGTCCGCATGTAGAAGAATGCAAATAGATTTGTATCTATCACCCTGCACAAAACTCAAGTCCAAGTAGATCAAAGACTTCAACATAAATCCAGATACACTGAACCTGATAGAAGAGAAAATGAGAAATAATCTTGAACTCATTGGCACAGGAGACAATTTCCTAAACAGGACACCAATAGCATAGGCACTAAGATTGACAATTAATACATGGTACCTCATGAAATTGAAGTTTCTGTAAGGCAAAGGATACCTCAATAGGACAAAACAGCAGCCTACAGAATGGGAAAAGATCTTCACCAACCCCACATCTGACAGAGGGCTGACTTCCAAAATATGTAAAGAACTCAAGAAACTAGATATCAACAAACCAAATAATCCAATTAAAAAATGGGGTACAGATCTAAACAGAGAATTCTCAATAAAAGAATGGCCAAGAAACACTTAAGGAGATAGTCAACATCCTTAGCCACCAGGGAAATGAAAATCAAAATGACTCTGAGATTTCATCTTACACCTGTCAGAATGGCTAAGATCAAAAACACAAGCAACAGCTCATGTTGGAGAAGATGTGGAGCAAGGGGAACCCTCCTCCATTGCTGGTGGGAGTGCCAACTTGTACAGTCACTTTGGAAGTGTGACAGTTTCTCAGAAAACTGGGAATCAACCTACCACAAAACCCAGCTATACCACTCTTGGGCATATACCCAAAGGATGCTCAATCATACCACAAGGACACTTGCTCAACTATGTTCATAGCAGTTTTATGTGTAAGAGCCAGAACCTGGAAACAACCTAGAAGTCCCTCAACCAAGGAATGGATAAAAAAATGTGGTACATTTACACAACAGGGTATTACTCAGCTGACAGGAAATTTAAAGGCAAATGGATGGAACTAGAAAAAAAACCATCCTGAGTGAGGTAACCCCGACCCAGAAAGACATATATGGTATGTACTCACTCATAAGTAGGTATTAGTTGTAAACTAAAGGATAACTATGCTACAATTCACAGGCCCAGAGAGACCAGGTAACAAAGAGGAGAGTTCATGGGGGGATACCCAGATCTCCCTGGGAAGGGGAAATAGAAAAGATTTCCTGAGTGCTGAGGGTGGGTAGGGATGGGAACATGAGCAATCAGGTTGGGGGGCACGGGGATTATGGAAGGGATAGTACTGAAAGGGACTACTGGAAAGGGAGTAGCATTTTGGAGTCAGGTAAAAACCTGGCACAAGGTAATCTCCCAGGAATCTACAGACTCCTAGCAATAGCGGATACATATCCTGAACTGGCCTTCTCCTGTGACCAGACTGGTGCCTAGCCCAATTGTCATCAGAGAAGTGTCATTCAGCAACTGATGGAAACAGATGCAGACCTACAACCAAACATTAGACAGAGTTCTGGGAATCCTGCAGAAGGGGAGAAAGGAGTGTAAGAGCCAGAGGGGTCAAGGACACCATAAGAAAACTCACAGAATCAACTAACCTGAGCTCATAGGAGCTCACAGAGACTGAACCGACAATCAGAAAGCCTGCCTGGGACTGACCTAGACACTCTGCATATATGTTACAATTGTGTAGTTTGGTCTTCTTGTGGGTGTCCTAACAATGTCACTGACTCTCACTGGCTTCTGGGACCCTACTCCTCATACTGGATTGCCTTGCCCAGCCTTAATACATGGGGAGGTGCTTAGTCTTACTGCAACTTGATATGCCATGCTTTGTTGATATCCATGGGAGACCTGCCCTTTCCTAAACAGAAACAGAGGAGAAGTGGATTAGGGGGTAGGAACAGAGTGGGGATAGAAAGAGGGACTCGGAGGAGAGGAGGGAGGGGAAACTGCAGCAGGGATGTAACATAAATAAATAAGTTTATTTAAAAACAAAACAAATATAGTCAAGTATAATGCATGAGGATCATCTAAGCCAGGAGCACAATTCCCTGGCTTAAAGCTTTTTAAAAGGATTTATTTTAGGCGAAGCATGGTGGTGCCTACTTTTAGTCCCAGCTCTCAGGATGCAGAGGCAGGCAGTAGATCTCTGTGAGCTCAAGGATGGCTTGGTCGACATACTAAGTTCCAAGACAACCAGAGCTACATAGAGAGACCCTGTCTCAAAAACACCAAAAACAAAAGTACTTACTTTACCTAGCTATCATGTTAACCCATAAATTAAGACATGAAATACCCACTAGGAACAGCAATGAAAGAGATTAAAAAAAAAAAATCAAGAAAAGATTGCTAAAACAATGCACCCTTCACACAAAATCCAAAAGCTTGAGTTAATATTTTTTTCTCCCTAGGAATCTCATGAACATAGTAGAGTAAGCAGTTATTTATAAGCAAACCATCATGTATTCACCCCCAAATAAATCATTAGGCCAAAATTAATGGGAAAATAGTTTAATACTTTTATAACACAAAATAAACTGAGATAGGGAGAAGCAATGAGCTAATTCACAGACCCTAGGTGACCCTGCCGTGACCTGTCTCACAAGCACACATCCCTCCAGCAGGCTCTACAGTCCTCCTCAAGTAACAGTCTCCTCGGGCTCTCACCCTGACTTGTCATAAGCATCGAAGCACCATGGCTACAGCTCTAGGGGACAGCCCCTCCGTTCTGGAGACACTTCAGCTCTCCTCGGCTCCTCTCAGACTGGACTTCTGACTTCGTTTCTGCTTCTGACCCTGGATCCGGAAGAGCTTCTTCCTCAGGTCCTTCTGCCGCCTCAACTTCTCCTCTTCCTCCTTCTGCTTCATCTTCACATGCTCCTTGTTGTGCTGGTGTCTCTGCTCTTTGGCCTTTTTCATTTTCTGACTGTGTATTGTGCTCAGAGCATCGAGCAGAGCCAGGACCTGACAAGACAAGAAGTGGTGAGCACAAGCCAGCCGGAGCCTGCCTGTAACCTACGTAGTCAGGACCTCACCACACTGACTGCTGCTATCAAATGAGATTCAATCCCAAGTGGAAATTAATTGAGTGAAAATTCATCACAACTTGCATGGGGATGTAGGTATGTATGCAGTTTACCCTTATGATAAAGACCCACATTTATCACTGTATGGAACCATATATAACTAGCTGAGTGGTTCACCAGATAGGGGTCCCTTACTCCCTATCCAAATATAGGAGGACTACGAGTAACCAAGGATGTCAAGTCGCCTCTGGTTCTTCCTCCAACTTCCAGGTCAAGGGCCCTGCATCGGTCTGGCCCTTGTGCTCCTGATGAACTCAGAATAGGGCAGACCTGACAAGTGTGCTGCTGGAAGCACCGTTTCCATATCTAAATGCAATGAGAAATAGCCACTCTCAGACAGTACCTTCCTCTCATGAGGTTCACGTATGACAGCCGGTCTCTGCCTGTCCTTTGGTACTCTGCCTGCCTTTGCTTGGATCTTGGGCTTGTTCTTAAATGGCAGAGCTTTCTGCAAGGCTTTTGGAATGTGCAGTGAATTAAAATGTTTCTTTTGTCTCAGGATTGGCTGAAAAGGAAAAAATAAAACAGAGACTATGTTTAAAGTATAACTTACATGTACTTAAAACCGTTATGTAAGATCTTCTCATGGACTGACTTTTCTACAAACTCAGTCACACCAGCATCTGCTGACTACCAGAAATCAGGATTCAATCACCCATCCGATATAGACAGCCTCAGTGGGCATCTACACAGCTAGACAAAACAGTGCACACATGACATTTACAGTCTTCTGAAAATTCAACTGGGCCCACTCGAACAGAGTGGAGCTATGGGTCTTCAACAGAACAGAGAAGAGATTCAAGGTAGCTCAGGAGAGAACGTGGGTTTTATCTTTGAGGCTCTAGGGTGGTTCTCTTCTAGTATAACAAGGATAGTCTAGCTTCTCATTGTGACTGTCAACCTCTCTTCCCCAGCAGTCAAAGTTTAACTCTGATTCTGACTGAAGGATGGCAGAATAAGAATTAATCAGCACATAATTCTGTGTTCAAATTGAATAGTTTGACTTGGACATTTAACCACTCCAGTGATTACTATAAAACAGAGTTCTGCAGGAGCCAGGGCAATGGAGAAAAGCAAGTGTGCAGAGAGCGTCTCTGCTGGCCTTCTATTTCTCTAAAGACATCACCCATTATCTTGGTTAAAAAACTCAAACTTTCGGATTTAAAGAACTCAGATCAACCTGCTCCAAAAGGGAGGCAGAGCCTCACTGGAGGTGGGTCCCTGGAGACAGGTCTGGAGGGTCTATGGCGCGGACCCACGTTCTATACACTCTGCTTCCGCCTGTGGATGCAATGTGACAAGCCTCTTCTTGGTCTTGCCACCATGCCTTCCTCAGCATGATGGACCATCTCTTCCTAAAATGTGAGCAAACCCTCCCTCCCTACGCTGTTTCTTACCGGTATGTGGTCATAGCAATGTGTTAAGTAAATAATGGACCTTGCTGATAACTTCAGAACACACTGCGGGCGGACTCTACACTGAAACCGGGCACATGTGCAACTGTAGCCCACACTATACCTGTCTGACTTTAGAACATTCCAGGTGCCCAGAAAAAGAAAGAAACATGGATTTTTAAAACAAAAAGGGAGATTAAAAAGCAATTAACAAAATAGCAGAAATAAATCTTTCCCTAATGTACACAGAGTAGCTAGATGAATTTTTAAAAAGACAGTCCTATTACATGCTGCCTAGCAGAAACACAGTTTGGTGTTAAGTATACCTAAGTGAAAAGTGAAGGGACAGAAGATATCCAATGCCATTAGTAACACAAAACTAACAAAACTCATACTCTTTATATGCTCTGGATCTATTATCCACAGTCTAAACGTCAAGATAATGGAAATATAGGAAACAATAAAAACTCTTCCATTAACATCATCTTCCCTAATTATTGGCAGCTTCACATTAACTAGAATACCATTCCTTATAGGATTCTACTCAAAAGATCTGATTGTTGAAGCCGTTAATACATCCTGTGCCAATACGTGAGCCCTTTTAATTACATTAATTACCACATCACTAACAACTGTCTACAGCATCTGAATTATCGCTTATCTGCTTACGGCAGAGAAAACAGGTTTAAATCAAAAACTGTTACAAGAGAGGCTGGAGAGATGGTTCATCAGATAAGAGCACTTGCTGCTTTTCCAAAAGAGCTAGGTTCAGTTCCCAGTACTACAACCATCCATAACTCCAGTTCCAGGAAATCCAATGCCCTCTTCTGGCCTCTGCAGGCACCAGGTGTACACATGGCACACACAGGCAAAACACCATACACATCAAAATGATAAAACCATTTTTTAAGGAAAAAACCTGTTATAAGAGACAAAGAAATGAATGATTAAAGTGCAACTGACTGTGATGACATAACTATAAACACACATGTTCCCCACATATATGTACCTAAATATATGCACATGCTACAGACAATAGAGATGGGCAAAGCTCTTAGCCTAAGACCTGAAACTCTGAAGCAGCTACAGGGAAACAACACACTGGCACAGGTAAGTCACTCAGGAAACAAGACGGGTGACTGACAAATGGGGCCTTGTGAAATTCAAAGAAACCTGCTAACCACGTGAGAAAACAGGCTACAGAATGCAAGAGAACCTTGGCCATCTATACATCTAGCAGGTGACTGACAGAACAAAGAACTCCAAAAACACTATAAACAAAAAAGCAAACAGCCCTACCCAATGTAAAGAAGCTGAATACAGACTTCCCAAAGGAAGAAATACAATGGCTAATAAATTCTTTTTAAAACTGGGAAATGCAGATATTAACTACTCTGCGATTCTCCATCACCGCACTCGGAATGCTGTCATCAAGATGACCAACGACGACAAATGACACAAAGTGTGTGCAGAAAGAGGAAGACTCATTCACTGATGACAGAGTGTAAACTGTTCAGCCATTATGGAAATCAGTGTGAAATTTTCTCAAAAAGTTAAACAACAGGTCTTCCATATATATATGACCCAACTATACCCCTCATGGACAAACACTCGAAGAGATCTACATCAAACTACAGAGGTACTTGTGTTCATGTTTACTGCAGATCTCTTCACAACACCAAAAAAGGAAACCATAGGACAACGTCTAATGATGAACACTGATGTGAATTCTCAAAAGTATTAGAAGAAATGGAATCCAGAAATAAAAAGAATTTACATGATTACATGTAGGATTTATCCCTACGATGCAAGGAAAATCAAACAGATGCAAATCAATTAATGTGACTGGTTAAAAAGCCACTCACAGAAAAATGTTTATTTGGCTCACAATTATTGTGGGATGGCCAGGTGGTCAGAACCTCAAAGAGCCACTACCCAGTCAAAAGCAGAGAGCAATGGAACACAGTACAGTGTTCAAAAAGCTTTTTCCATTCTTATACAATCCAGGATCACCTGTTCAGGGAATGGTACTGCCCACAGTGGGCAGGTCTTCCAACCTCAATCAACACAATCGAGACAAGCCCCATAAACCAACCTAGGCAATTCTTCACTGAGACTCTCTTCCCAGGTGATTCTGAGATTGTGTGAGGCTGAAAATTAAAACTAACTACCACAGTGGCATATAGCATTAACAAAATATAAGATAAAAAGCACATGGCCATCTCAACTAATAAAAACAAACTTCACCAAGTTCAGCACCCTCTCTTAATATGAACTTTTAACAATTTAGATACAGTTAAAGGTTCTTCAGTATAATAAAAACTATATGAACATACAACATCATGAACAACAGGGTGAAATTTGAAGCTTTGCCTCCAATATTCAGTTTTAGGCAAGGATATCTGCCATTGTATTCAATATAATACTGGAGGTACTTGCAAAAGTAACTAGATACAAAAACAAAAACCATCTGAATTAGAAAAAATAAAATTTTCCTCTATTTATGGATGATAGGATTCACTGTATAGAAAACCTCAAAAGTTTTCCTCCCTCTAAAATAGAATATAATTAACAATATTACATAATACAAAAGACCACAGCAAATAAAAATACATAGTACTTCTAAAGGACTGCACTGAAATTAAAACAATCCTATATATGATGCCATTAAAAACATCACATATAGCCAGGCAGTGGCGCATGCCTTTAATCCCAGCACTCGGGAGGCAGAGCCAGGTGGATCTCTGTGAGTTTGAGGCCAGCCTAGTCTACAGAGTGAGATCCAGGACAGGCACCAAAACTACACGGAGAAACCCTGTCTGGGGGGTGGGGGTGGGGAGGGAACCATCACATATAACCATTTAGGGATAAACTTGCCCAAGGACAGGAAAGACTTACTCTGAAAGTATAAACTGGTAAAAGAAACTGAATACATGTGAAAGATAAACTTGTCAATGAATTGGGAGAATACTGTTCTACGTGCATTATAGATTTGATGCAAACCCTATCAAAATTCCATAGAAATATAAAAACAATCCTAAAATGTGTATGTAAATATAAAAAAACAAAACAATAACAAAAATCAAATGCCCAAGGCAATATTAAGAAAAGTAGAACAAGGTATCCCACTTCTTGATTTAGGAAGGAACACTGTGAAACGCTATCTTCTGGACACGACAGACTGTACTCATGAGCCTACAGTAGCTGTGGTCATCTGCACAGATCTGCACAGGAGCAAGCCAGTTAACATTCCAGCACTGGGGATGGGTTTGGGGGTGTGAGGTTGAGTAGCTACTGGTGTTTGATGACTACTGGAGAAGTAATTCTTCTGGGGGTACAGGCAATGGTAGGGGACAGTCTACTGCCTAGACCCACGTGGATTCAGTAGATTGTTCTTTAAAAATAGAGAAGAGGACATAAAGGTGTAAGGGAGGACTTGGGAGGGAACAGGGGTATCTGGGGGTGGATATGATCAAGACACACACATATACATATATGCCTATTGTTGAATATTTGTTTAACCATGAAAAGATGTGTTGCATTTATTTAATTAGGTTAAGATGTGTTGCTGTTTTACTTTGCCTGCCTATTGGTGTAGGCACATTACTGGTCTAATAAAAAGCTGAACAGCCAATAGTGAGGGAGGAGATACAGGCGGGACTTCCGGACAGGGAGAGTAAGTAGGAGAAATTTAGGCTCAGGGAAGAAAGAAAAAGAGACACCAAGGAGACACCAGGGACTAGCCAGCCAGACACAGAGGAAGCAGGAAATTAGGTCACAAAGAATGAAAGGAGGGTAAAAAGCCCTGAGGCAAAACGTAGATGAATGGAAACAGGTTAAATTAAGTTATAAGAGCTAGTGGGACAAGCATAAGATAAGGCCAAGCATTCAGTTAATAAGTCTCTGTGTCTTTATTGGGAGCTGGGAGCAGCGCAAAGAAAATTCTAACTACAGTATATACTCACATACATGATTATATATTATATAATTTATATAATATAAATGTATGGCCAAAGAATAAATAAAGTAGTCTTTAGAAACTTGAATGACTGGGCTATAATAATGACCATTAGTATGGAAGGAGAGCCCAGAAATGACTCTAGACCATGTGGTCAGCTAACTACATGCAAGGGCAAGCAAGAGGACACAGGATGACCTTGTGAAACTGTCACATGTTTCAGCATGTGAAAACTGTCTCGTTAAAAGTACCAAAGTAAACTCTTAATCATACAGCTAAATCAACTCAAAATGACTCAATGTTAGACCTGAACCCTAAATGTTTTCCAGGAGAAAAGTGCCTAGATTTTTTTGGATATCACACCAAAACCCTCCAAACCCCAAGGGAAATGACATCTAAGTGAAAAGCTTCCGCACTGCCCACAGAACAATCCACAAAAGGCAAAGGCAAATGCTAAACAGGAAAAAAGTATTAGTGAGCTGCCCACCTCACAGGGCTTAGTAACCAGAGCTTAAAAGGGTCTCCAAGCAAATCACACCGAAACAAATGAGCAGGGCCAGAACCAGCTCAGTCTAACAATGAGAGCGTCTATGTGTGAAGCCTGGCCCAATTCCCGTAAGCTCCCCAAAACAACCTGTCTAGAGCAATGGGCGAAGCCCGCAGCAAGCGTTTCTCCAAAGAAAACAAAATGAGTGATGACAACAGGGGGACAGGGGTCAAAAGACATAAAAATGGCAGAAATGCAGGATGAGTGTGACAACACCCAGAGCAGAAGAGATATGACACACACAAGAACCATAGCTTACACAAATGTTTTGTGCTTGGGACTTTTGTAAAGTAGACATTTGAGCGAGGGGGTGAAATGGCAGAAATGCTCAGCTGCTTCACCCACAGTATGTAACCAACCACCTTACCAAATCCATACGTACTACAATGTCATTAGTAATCCTCAAATATAACATTATGATTTTACAAAGCGTTCTAATTTCATTTCCAATTCTGAGAAAACCACTGTCACCATTTTTCTGTTCCATCTCCAAAACAGCAAATATACAACCGTTCAGATCAAACTCAGCACCAGACTTTACACTTGAAAGTACAAGTCACATAAATAAGACATCATAGGGTTGGTGGGTTTGCTCAGAGGTAGAGCACTTAACATAGGCAAAGCACTAGGTTTGATCTCTAGCACCACAAAAACTAAAAATATTGCAAATAAAGCAGCTGTGTGATGCTGTCTAGAAACACAGACACACGAGGCCTGTACCTTGTACAGCGAGTCCTTGTTTGGCTTTAGTTTGATGCCATGGGCAAGCCTCAGCTGATGTGTTGTCCGCATTCCTGACCAGGTGTCTTTCTCACCCACTGGTTTCAACAAAGATGTTACTGGGTTATAGAAGGCCGGGATGGAGACAGGATACCACGTTCGCATGAAAACAATATCTAGGAGAAGAGGTTTCAAAAGAAGGTCTGTCTCCATTTCAAGCAATACACAGACATGTGCACACCCCAAGTCACCCCAACATCTCTACCTGGTTGAACACTACTGGAAAGAGAACTTAACCAATTAAACTACTGCTAACTATTGCAGAGCTCCAGGTGTGAGCCCAGCAGGTACAGTGTGAATCAGCTGAGTACAGGATACTCCCACTGGACAGGGCTGGAGCTGACCCGCCTTCTGAAGAGCAGACTCCTTCGAGAATCAGTAACGAGTGGTAACACAGTGTCCTCAACACACCACAAAGGAGTCTTACCACTCATTAGCAACTTGTCCTCAAAGCTGGCCCGGAATGCTCCTTCTGGAGCCCGGAGTGCTTTCTTGATCTGTCCCCTTATGCCACTGACAGTTCGAATGACAGCACCTTCAAATTTGGCTACTTCCAAGGCAGAATTAAACATTCCCTACAGGCAGCAAAATAAAAACACTCACATACATACATCATCACTTACAGCATTGGTTACAAGACAAAAAGCAATTCACTAAAAGTGAAATACTAACATCAAAAAGTATACCACTCAACTTTACGTTCACTGAAATAACCTCTTTACAAGAGGAAAGAGGTATTAATGGGTGTGAACTGGCCTAGACCACCTTGGCCTCCTCTTTTTTGCAGTGCCGAGAACCAAACTCTAGGCCTTAAAGCACTCTATCACTGAGTAC
>CABHPP010134500.1:66198-83493 GCA_902168425.1 Peromyscus attwateri
AAAAAAAAAAAAAAAAAAAAAAAAAAAAAAAAAAAAAAAAAAGCATTTCACTATTTGCCTAGGAAAAGTAAACGAACCCAGGACTTGAAACCTCACCTAGCTGATGACCATCTTTCACATCAAAATAATGGACACTGTATGAGAGACACAAGTGCAGCCTTGAAGGTCAACTCCAAAACAACATTTCAAAGAGTAAGTGAAAAGACACAGCCTGATAACAGCCCATGTGAAGTGTCTGCCAACACAGCACATCGTTCCTGTCCTTGAGGAAAGTGAGACTATGTATGTATAGAGCCTGAAACAAAATTAGGGCTCAAAACAATGCTGAGCTCATAGGAAGAGGTCATTATTTCATCTACTTGTTCACTGTTAGAGCTCTGGGTTCAGTTACAGGCTGTCCTCTTTAAAACAGACAAGTTAAGAAAGACTGCCTTTGGGAGGGTGACATTTACTGTTATTAAGACATATTCACATAACAGATAGGAAGCTCTTATTTATAACAAAAACTATAAAATATAGGCATATACCTAGAACTGTGTTGGAAATTTACACACTAAATAAATGAAATATAACAGGGCTAGTGTCAGAGCTCAGTAAGCAGAGGTGCCTGCTGCCAAGGCTGAGGACCTGAGGTCAGGCCCCAGGACCCTCTGACTCCTGCAGGCTGTCTTCTGTCCTCCACACACATGCTAGCCACACAGGCGCTTTATTCCGTCACCACAGGGCTAAGAGGAGCATCACCAGACACTGCGAACAGTATTCTTTACACTAACTAGGTCCAGCACACCTGACACCCTCCTCTGGCCTTCAGGGGCACCCGGCACACACGTGGTGTACACGCATACATGCAGGCAAAAGATTTATACAAGGAAAACTAAAAATACATTTACAAAAGTTGAGAAATGAAACCTAAACCCTAGCCCAAGGTTTATCTATAATAATCAATGCTGAATGAAAGCAATAAAGTAGATGCTAAGTCTCCCTCCTTATGGGCACCCAAAGAAAATAACCTTCAGAAAAAAATTTGGTAATTGTGAACTGCAAAAGGTGACCAAAGAGTTATCTCAAAATCATACTCTGTGTGTGTGTGCGTGTGTGTGTGTGTGTTAGTTACCGGGAATGAACTCATCAAGGCCTCTGTACACGTTAGATGAGCATTCTATTACTGAGATGCATTCCAAGCCTTTTCCATTATGAGGCAGGGTCTTATTCAGCTGCCTAGGATGTCCTTGAATTTTCTACATAACAGTGCTCTCTAACACAGACAAAATACAAAACTCGACATCAGATCCTGTCTCCAGGTTCCTGACTTGAGTTCCTCTCTGATGTCCCTGGATGATGGACTACAAGCTGTAAGCTGAAATAAACCCTTTCCTCCCCAAGTTGTTTTTGGTCATGGTGTTTCATCACAGCAGGGGACACCCTAAGACAACAAGTAAACTTTATACACACAGTTTTAAATGAGTAAGAGGAAAGATCTCAAGATGTTAACGGGTCTTTTACGTGTAGCAGAATTTTAGTATTATATGTACTTTCTAAAATTCTCTGCTATGGATATGTACCTTTTGCTTTAAATTTTCCATGACTATTACTTTCACTAAAACAAACATGCTGAGGACAACCCACACACAATATATATTTGTAACTATAGGAGGTTTCTCACTTTCCTTTAAAGTCCCCAAATAGCAAATAGGTCAGCTAAGGGTAGAAAACAGGCTATTATTTGTCAATTCCCCAAAGCATTCACAACTGACTGATTTTCAACTTGACAGTAAGACATTAAAGAAAATATGAAGGGTAGGAGAATGGCTGTTGGTAAAGTGCTTGTACTTGCAAGCTCAAAGACCTCAGTTCTCTCCCCAGAATTCACTTAAACAAAAGCCAAATGATTTGCAATCCTGGTTAGGGAGGCCGATCCCTAGATCTTGCTGGGCAACCCGCCTACCATACTTAGTGAGTTCAGGAAAATAAGAGACCAGGCCTAAACATAAATAAATAAATGGACAGGCAGTGTCTGAGGAAGGAATACCACCCGAGAAATAACAGCTAAGGCTGTCTGCCCCTTGCTTCCAGAGGCATGTGCACACTCAAACACACAAAGAAAATGCGCAGCCCTGACTTACCGTCTTCTGCTAAGATCTTGGCTGCATCTTTCTCGTCTTCCCACTTCCCCGTCACAAAGCAATCTCTGATACTGTTCATAACCTTACACAGAAAAACCAGCACTTAGTACATGTATACACAACAACTATTCTTCAGAAATGGTAACAGACAACAATTTGCCTCTAAATATTTCTCAGGACACTTCAAACTGGCCCTGTAATCCTAGTACATACCTATAATCCTAGTACCAGGGTTGTTGAGGCAAAAGAACATTCAAGCTCAGTCTAGATCACACAGTGAGCCAACTTAGAATACAGAGACTGTCTCAAAAATATTAATAAGAAAGCAAATACACACTTCTGTGGATACATTCATTCCACATAAGTGTGTGAGATAATTCTTACAGAATAGTAGAAAAAATCTGCAAATATATAGAAGGGACATATACCCAGACTATATAAACTGATAAGGGATATGTTCTCAGAACAAACAACTCTTATAACTAAATGTCTAAATTTTAAAAATAGGCAAACAGTATGAACAGGTATATAACAAATAGATAGCAATCACCTGAAATGATGCTTGACAACATTAGCTATCTGAGAAATGCAAATCAGTATCATGATATGACACATTTCACACCTTCTAGTGTGGCTAAAAAAAGATAGATACAAATAACTCTTGAAGATGTAAATAAACTAGAACCCACAAATATTGCTGGTGGGAATGAAAATTGCACGGCTGTTTTTTAAAAGAATGGAGTATATATGAGGGAAAAACTTGTTTTCTCTAATCTTATCAACAGTAACTAACATACTGTTCTGATACAGTTTTGTATATAACACTGAGATAAATGAGATGAGCAATTACATGATTTTTCTAATTTTACTCCTTCAATTCAACCAAGGGCTAATTCTCTAGAAGGAATGTAGTTAAAGATATAAAGAACATGAAATTGAGGAGAGGGAGTGCAGGGTGGATATGATCAAAATACATTATATATATATATATATATATTCATATATATATATGAAATTATCAAAGAATATTATATTAGGTTCCCTAGCCATCTTTCAAGGGAAAATGGCTTCCTCCCCTTCCCTGCCCTTCTGCCAACCAGCAGCCATCTACCAAAGAACAAGCCTAGTTCTAGACCTGAACCTTCTTCCCCTGAACCACCTCCACCTGCTAAGTCTATTCTTCCCTTTGCCATCTGTGCAGACTAGTTCTGTGTCAACTTGACACGAATTATTTGGGAAGTGGGAGCATCAATGGAGAAAATGCCCCTACTGGATCAGCCTATGGGCAAGACAGTGTTGCATTTTCTGGACTGATAATTGATACAGGAGAGCCCAACTCACTGCAGCAGCGCCACCCCTGGGCTGGTGGTCCTGGGTACTATAAGACAGAATGCTGAGCAAGCCATGAGAGGCACCAGTTCCTGCTAACATGTTCCTGCTTTGAGTTCTTGCCCTGTCTAGATAACAGACTGTGAACTCTAAGGGGAAACCAATCCTTCTTCCCCAAGTTGCTTTTGGTTATGGTGTTTCACCCCAGCAATGGAAACCCTAAGTAAGACACCACCACCTTTGCTCTCCTGTCACTGTCTGCAAACACAAAGGCTACTTCTAGACCAAGGTCCACAAACCCTCTTCGTTCCTGAGACACCACTGCTGGGTAAGTCACCTCCTCCCTCTCCATCCCCTGCATTCCTTCCCAAAACAGTTACCACCTCCACACCCACAAATCTAGCTCCAGATCCATGGCCTTTGAACCTGCTTTCTTCAAGAGCCATCTCCCCTTTCCTATACGCCCACTGCCATCTCTGCACCCACAGGCCTAGCTCTAGACCAGGGGCTGGGAGCCATCTTTCCCTGGTCCAATTATACAGCTCATCCACTAATTTTATATCATACATCTGCACTGGCCCAATCCAAGGAAGGCCAGATTTTCACTTTCAGACATAAAGCCAAAAAAAGAAGTCCACATGCCCAGGTCAAATCACCAAAACAAAAAATAACATGAATGGCCATGACAGCATGTTTCCCATCAAACCCAGTAGTCTTACAGAAGTGTTCTCTATTGAGAACTACCTAGATGAACCACAGCACACAAATTAAAAGCACAATCATACACTTTATCAAAGAATTCAAGGAATTTAACGAAGGCATGAACAAATAACTTCCCTAAACTCCACGAGGGTAATGATAAACACTTGAGAGATGTCCAAGAAAATACAAATACATGGCTGAATGAAATGATGAAGATAATTCACAATTTGAAACAAACTGAAGTGAAGATGGAATGAGAAAACGCCAACATCCTGATTAGAAAACTGCAGGAAAGGCTGGCCAGCAGAATGAACGAGTCGAGCAGAAGACAGGACACCAGGACTGGAAGATAGAGCAGAGACTCTGGACTGAAGCAAGGACTATGAAATAATGTTAAAGCACAGGAAAGGAAGATTCGGAAATGCGGGACACCATCAAAAGACCAAATCTTCTCATTACAGGCATAACTGAGGGAGAAGAACCCCAGATCAATGGCATAGACCAGATCTTCAACAAGATCACAGAAGCACACTTTCCCCCAAATTAAGGAAAGACACACCCATACAGATACACACCATTTTCTCTAATAGACAAAAAATAAGAGAAACCTCAGAACTACATGACATCAAAAACAGATCTAACAGATGTTCCACCCAAATGCCAAACATACATTCTACTCAGCAGCTCATGGAAGCTTTTCTAAAACAGACCACATGCTTGGTCACCAAAAAAAACCCTTAACAAATACATAAAATCTGAAGTAATCCCATGTATCCTATCCAATATTACACAATAAAAGTCTATAGCAGCCGGGTGGTGGTGGTGTACACCTTTAATCCCAGCACTCGGAAGGCAGAGCCAGGTGGATCTCTGTGAGTTAGAGGCCAGCCTGGTCTACAGAGCGAGATCCAGGACAGGCACCAAAACTACACAGAGAAACCCTGTCTCCAAAAACAACAACAACAAAAAGTTGATAGCAAACAAAACTCGAGTAAATGTATAAACTCTAAATTCATGGAGATTAAACAACTCATAACTGACTGATGGACAGGTCAAAGAAGAAATCAAGAAAGAAACAAAAATATTCATAGAACTAAATGAAAATAAAAACCACACAACAAAACCTCTGGGACACATGAATAGCAGTTCTAAGAGGGAAGCTAGAGCCCCACGTGCCCGTTAGGTCAGACAGAGAACAAATAAATGACTTAAGGATGCAACTCAAGAATTTGGAAAAACACAAACAAACCAAATCCAAGCCCAGCAGATGGCAGGCAAGAAATAATAAAAATCAAATTAATAAAATGGAAGCAAAAAACAAACAAAAACCAACACAAACAATCAATGACTCTAAGGCTGGTTCTCTGAGAAAATCAAGGACAACAGATTCTTGGCCCAACTAACCAAAGGAAAGAAAAGGGAGACCCAAATTAATAAAATTAGAGATAGGCAGTGAAACAGTACCACAGGCAACAAAGAAGTTCATAATAGTTTAAGGGAACACTTGAAAAACCTGTACTCCGCTGCTGGAAAACCAGAAAGAAATGGACGACTTTCTTGATTCATCCAAAGGACCAAAGTTCAACCAAGAGGAGGCAAACAACTTAAACAGACCCACACCAAACAAGGAGACAGAGGGGTAATAAAGCACCTGATGACTGAAAAAATCCAGGCCCAGATGGATTCATAGCAAAATTCTACTAGTTTCAGAGAAAAACTAGAACCAATCCTACTTAGCAATCTTAAATTCTTCAAAGACAGAAACAGAAGGATCACTCACAAATTCATTCTAAGAAGCCAGTATCACTCTAGTATCAAAACAAAGCAAATGCCAGATGTTGGTGGTGCACGCCTTTAACCCCAGCATGCAGGAGGCAAGGGCAGGGAGAGATCTCTGTGAGTTTGAGGCCAGCCTGGTCTACAGAGCGAGATCCAGGACAGCCAGAGATGCTACACAGAGAAACCCTGTTTCAAAAAAACAAAACAAAAAAACAAACAAAGAAAAACAAGCAAAGACAATAAGACTACAGACCAATATCCATGGTGAACATAGATGCCAAAACTCCTCAATAAAATACTAGTAAACTAAATAAAGGCATGTAGGAAGATCATCCACCATGAACAAGTAAGTTGGCTTTATCTCAGAAATGCAGTATGGTTCCTAAGTCAGTAAGTAAAATCAGATAAATGGACTTAAAGACAAAACTCACATGTTCATCTCAAGAGATACAGAAAAGGCCTCTAACAAAATCTAACACGCTTTCATGATAAAAGTCCTAGAGAATGGAACTGGAGGAACACATGTCAACATAATAAAGGCTATATAAGACAAATCCACAGCCAACACTATCCTAAACAGAGAAAAACTTGAAGCAATTCCATGAAAATCAGGAATGAGAGAGCTCCCTATTTGGCTGGAACCCCTGTCAACCCTGTACAAGCTGGGGAAACCCCATCTGCTCTACTTCCTTCCCCCAACCTCACCTGCACTAAACAAACTCTGAACAAAGGAATAGCACCAAAAGCCCAGATGCAATCCGCCTTTCTGATATGACCAGCCCACCCAAGTGCCCACCCAGGGGCTTAGCTTTTGACCATACTTGGGCCCAGTCCGAGCTCCTGGCTGGCACATCATCATCCCTCAACTAAGGTCTATAAAACCTCCCTGCCTTAGTCCAGGCGCGAGTTCTCTGGCCCCGTTCTTTGAGACCGCCCAACAAATCTGTATTTATCTGTTTTTCATCTCGTGTGATCTGGCCTCGGTGGAAACCTACACTGCCCACTGTCCCCACTCCTTTTCAGTACTGTGCCTGAAGCACTAGCCGGAGCAGTAAGGCAAGAGGAGGAAGTGAAAGGGATACAAACAGGAAGAGAAGTCAAAAGATCCTTATTTGCAAATGGCATGAGATCCTAAAAATTCCAACAGAAAACTTCTAGAAACAATCAATAATTTCAGCAAAGTGGCAGAGTAAAAAAAATCAGCTTACAAAAATGGGTCGTTTTCTATACACAACAGCAAACACAAGGTCACACCCCCTTAACCACAGCACCAGAGACAACAGAGAATCCTGGAATAAACCTGACCAAGGAGACAAAATACCTCTCCACGAAAACGTCAACTCTGAGGAAAGAGACTAGAGAGGGAAAAAACATCACGTGTTCATGAAGTGTTCATGAATTGGTAGAATACTGTGAAAATGACCATCCTACGGAAGACTATTTACAGATTCAATAAAATCCCGATGAAAATACCCACAACATTCTTCCCAGAAACAAACAGAAGTAAAATCTTCAGATACATATGGAACCAGAGAGGATCCCAGAGAGCCTAAGCAAGCCTGAGCTTTAAAAACAAAAAGGCAGCATGCTTTCACACCAGCAGTTGAATATTTCCTTTCCACCTCACCACACCACAAGGACAGATGGAGTCTGGTTAAACTCAGAACCTGTTACTGCTTGTACACCGGAAACACTGACATGGGGAAATGATCTGTTAGAGAACAAGAAGCCAGTGACAAATATGCAATCCTGAAGTCAGAAAATGTCCTTCTAAAGTAAGTCTTTAATCATTTCACTGCATTTCAATGTGTGTGTGAGGGAGGTGAGGGGTGGTAGGGATTGTGTGTCCAGATGCTAGGTAAGCACTCTGCCACTGATACACTTCCAGCCCCAAGTCTTCCCAAAGCACACAGACCGCTCAGCATTACCTCCTCTAAATCCCAATCATGAGGCGCCTCCACAAGAAATCTAGAGCAGTCCAGAGAGTCGGCCTTGTGCTTACACCCTCTGTCTGGCTGGCTGACACGGAACAGCCCTCCAAGCTCTTCTAGGGTGTCTCCATCTTCGTCTTCATTATCCTCTGTCACTAAAGAGACCACCATAAGAGAAAGGTGAAAATAAAAACTTCAATCTTAGAAGACTCCTTGCCCTGAACTAGTTAAACCACACATCTTAGAATTTAAGGAACTGTGGTCCCCGTTCATTATAGACATGTTGTGTCCCTGGGCCACTCACCCACAAAGAGCCAAAAGGCCAAAAAGCTATCACTTAATATGTCTGGAAGACTTGTCCCAGAGACCACTGAGGAGTGAGTACTGGAGGCTGGGGAAGGGAGGCATTTAAAGGAAAAGATCTTCCAAAAGATCGTCTATGCAGAGCTCCCTTAGAACTTCTGTCAGTAAGTGTCTGAGGTAAAATCTAAATAAAGAGCAGTACAGATCACTCTCCAATTTCCTCTCATGGGGCAGCTTATTTCTGCATTTTTTTTTTCCTAAAAAGAACTGATTAACAAGTTTAACAAACTATAAAAATTAGTGACCATGGGGAGAGAACACAGGGCTCTCCTTCTTACAAGGAAGTGAGGGGGGGTGACTTTCATAGGCAGAAATATGTTCTTAACATTGAATTTAACAAAACAAAACAAATCCCATGAAGGACTGTATAAAATGATACAATGGACAATATTCTCATTCAAACTTTCATGCCAACTGAACAATATGTTATAAGGCCAATTTATGGTCCCTGTGACATGATTATAAACATCTGCCAAGGCCAGCAAAAGGCTCAGCAGGTGAGGATGCTTGGCATGCAAGCCTGGTGGCCTGAGCTGGAACCTGGAAACCCATAAAAGGGTGGAGAGAACCAACTGCGCGCGCGCGCGCACACACACACACACACACACACACACACACACACACACACACACAGAGTAAGTAAATTTAAAAATCTGTTTTTAAAATGTCTGGTAAATATATAAAAGCTGATAGCTAGAAATAATGGATGTCAAAAGTATAATTTCAATCCTTTTGTCTACCTCATTTCCTTTTCAGAAAACAATCTAAGAACCTAAAACATTCTGAGCTCTGAACAGAGTTCTTTACCTGTCCCGTAAATCAGCTTTCGAAGATTTGGAGCCGCTTGTTGCTGCCTCAGAAAGGCCTCTGCTGCCTTCCTGGAAAGGTCTTCCTTCCACTTGAGGGCACCTGGAAGACCAACATCCAGTTACATCTGCTCACTGGCCTCTGCCTCCAACTCCGAAGTTCACCCATCCTAAAACGTGCTCACGACATGTTTAAGTAGTTAACAAACCCAAAGAGCAGACTTGAAAATGTAAACACCCTACTGATACCAACAGTGTGAGGATGCCTGGCATTTCTCGAGTATTTACCTGACGTTTCTAGGGAGCTGCTATTCTCTTCCTTGTGCTCTTCTTCCTCTTTGAGTAAAGTTTCAATGTCACTGGTCTCATCAACCATGTTCTCTGACTCGAGTTTCCGCCCACTGCCCCCCTGAGGACTTGCAAGCTTTCCCCTGACAAGCCCTTTGTGTTCCGAGTCTTCATCGGAACTGAGCTCGGAGTCTTCAGACTCATCTTCAGATGGGAATGCCTCTTCGGCTGTACAATGACCAGAATCAGAAGTGGTGAGGGCCGCTTTTCTCACTGGGGAAGGCTTCTCCACATCCAGACGGTCCCTCCACTCACGAGCTGCTGACAAGCTCGCCGCACTATCTCCTCCAGCAGACTTGGAGTCCCCGATGTCTCTCTCTCCTGCAGCAGAGTCGCAGCCATCTTCGCTGCTTTCGTCTGCTTCCTCTGCCGCCTCCTCTTCCCCAGAGCTCCTCTCAAGATCGTCATCGCTATCAGCAAACGCTGGCAAGTCTGCCTCACTGTCTTCTTCCTGCTCCTCAAGTTTTGGTCGCTTGCTTCCCCTAACCGACACGTATTTACAGCTGGAGGGTTTAGCACCTTCCTCTTCCTCTTCCTCATCACTGGAGCCACTTTCCGTTCTGTCACCTTCAGACATTTCTTCATCATCTTCACTATCTTCATCTCCAGACTCATCTTCCGTGTCTCCAAAAACGGCTTTCCGACGTATTCGACCAGTCTTCACATCCAGCTGCTTTTCCTCTTTCGGCATCCACAGCCTGTATTTCAAACAAATAAAAACTAATTCAAACTGTACAGCAGTTAGCTAGTCTAGAAATGTCAACCACTATGCTGAGAATGGGAGGCTGAGGCAGCATGGGTCAAGGTTCTAGCCTGCCTGAGCTCACAGGAAGGCAAGTTTACAAGGGCAACTTAGTAACTTAGTGAGACCCTGTCCCCAAACAGAAATTTATTTCTGTGGGGTAGAGTTGCTGGTAGACTCTTAGCATTACTAAAGAAACAGCACTATCATACTCCCAAAATGACAGCACAAAAAATGACAAGTAACTAAGAAGCAAACTCACACAGTTGCCTAATGACACGCTTGCAAGGCACTAACAGAACAAGGAGACTCTTGTTAGAAACAAACAAAGCGCCGGGCGATGCCCAGCGCTCAGGAGGAAGAGCCAGGCGGATCTCTATGAGTTCGAGGCCAGCCTGGTCTACACAGTGAGATCCAGGACAGGTTCCAAACCTACACAGAGAAACCCTGTCTCGAAAAACCAAAAGAAGAAAAAGAAAAGAAACAAACAAAGCAACTTCTATTTTAGGAAAACTAGTCAAAAGGGAAGTTAGTATTTAGTACATTTTTAAAAACTAACTCCAGGGTCAAAGGACAACGTAAGCCTGGGTCACCTGTTGTGTCAGAAAATACTATACCCATGCTCACAGATTAATGGGATATGCCTAGAAGACATGAGACTCGACACTGAGGGTCACAGCTGGGACCATGCAGGCATCAGAGAAAACAGTAATGGGATGGTAACACACAAAATAAAACCAAAGTCCAGAGTCAGCAGTGATACAGAAAGCAAGCGGGAAGGGAAAGCTCTTGGTTAAAGAATGCCAGCTGGCCAGAGTTCTGAACAGTGCTCTGTGGGTTGGTGACTCATTTTTTGGGCGCTGCTGAGTTTGTAGAGTATGATAAAACAGGCTGAGGAAATGCCTCAGCAGTTCAGAGCACTCCCTGATCTTACAGAAGACCTGGGTTCCATTAATTGGTACAGAATTATTGAGTTGGTAAAGTTATGAGATAAAATTAAAACTAAACAAAGCTATTCAATGTAGTGCTACATATAAAATGGTGAGACCATCAATTATAAAAAAAAACAACAACAACAAAAAAAAAAACTGCAATATACCATAAGACAGTTCCTAGGTCAGAAACACAAATAGCAAAACAATGACTATATAAAAAGACATAAAGAATACATAGACAAAGAAAATGCTCAGGATATTTAAATTATAAAGTTATTAATTATGTGTATGTATGTGTGTGCTTACAGAGTTTATGTGGACCATGAGCATGTAGGTGGTCAAAGCAGTCAGAGGGTGTCAGAGTCCCTAGAACTGGAGTTGCAGGCACTTGTAAGGCAATAAATGTGGGTGCTGGGCACTAAATCTGAGTCCTCTGCAGAAATAGGATGTGCTCTTAACCACTGAGCAATCTCTCAAGCCCCGGGAATAATGACCCTTAAATGAACTCTTTAATTTTTCAAGTTACCACAGTAGGCAATAATGCACAATATAATAAATAATACTATAGTCTATTTTCAGAATGAGTATGAGGCGTGAGTAGAACAAAAATCAATGTTTAACAATGGCACATAGGATACAAGCTCCCAACCCGGGCTGAAAACTGAGCCACGCTAATGACATTACCATGGCGACAAGGCAATGTATGGAGGACTTTCAGAGACAAGGCTTGTGCCTTTGGACAAGACCTGAGTAAGCAGCTACATACTACTCGAGAATTTTGTTCGCTAAACAATATCCAAGCAGTCTCCTAAAAAACTAAAAGCAATCAATAGAAAAGTTTGTGTAGTATTTGAGCAATAATATGAATACTTCTGTTGAAAACAAGTCTTCTATTTTATCGTGAGAAAATACAGTATTACGTAATGCTACGTAAGTGGAAAAACTGTCAAGAAGCACATGAATATACATAGTAAACCAAAAAACCTGGAGTCAGATTCCATCAAAATAAAAACTATGATGGTAGAATGGTAGGTAATATAATTTTTACTTTAACTTTTTAAAATTAAAAATTAGGAAAGAGCCAGTAACATGGGTCATTGAGTAAAGGCACTTGTTGCCAAACTTGACTTTCTGAGTTTGATTACTGGAACGGACACAGTAAACAGAGAACCAACTCCAATAGTCTGTATGCAAGCGCGCTCTTTCTCTTTCTCTCTCTCTCTCTGTCACTCACTCATACACACACACACACACACACACACACACACACACTAAATGTTAAAAAATAAATAAATAAATAACTTGGAAAATGGTCGACTTACCCTTGATTATCTATATCTTCTGACCCCAGCGGTTTGGAATCAGAAAAAAGTGTCACTCTGCTTGAAGCCATCTTGGCATCGATACTGGCATGGGTGGAGATGAGACTCTGGACCAGTTCATGTGTAGGGCCTGGTTCCTCCTGCCGAAGCCAGGAAAAACATGCAAGTGAGGAAAGCACAAGGGTCCTGGCGACATGCTGGCTGCATCACTTCTCAAAACTACCCTAAACTTGGGCTAGAGACGACTCAGCAGTTCCGACTGCATACTGCTCATGCAGAAGACCTGTGAGCTCATTTTCTAGCACAGCGCCCATGCCAGGAGGCTCACAGCTGCCTGGAACCCCAGTACCATCTGACATGTCTGCCTCTGAACACACATACGTGCATGCAAGTATACAGACACATACACAAAAATAATAAATCTTTTAAAAATTATCTTATAGTTCTAAAAATCTTTCTCACTGTCTCAAGAAAGAGAAGAAAATTCTTGCAACAAAGCTTAAACTTGATCCCCAACACTGTAAACACCTCTCAATTCACACAGTACATAATCTGGTAACCTAAGCCATTAGCTAGGAAAACTCCAGGTCTCTACACTACAGCCAAGAACAATTTTAACCCAGTAAGATTACCTTTCAAAACCTAACAAAAATCTAAGTCCCCATCACTCCCATGGCAAAGGGAACACCTTGGAATATGGGATGGAGAGACGTAAGCTGGAGGACAGGAATAATGCTGTGTGACACTGTCCTCCGCACAAGGCCTGGCCACTGTACTCATGAACGGACAGCAGCTGTGCTGAGCTACACAAGGCAGAGCCTGTCAACATTCTCACTTGGGTTGGGGAGGGGTTCCTAAGGCACCATCTCTCCCTGAGGAGCAACTGACAGTTAGTGGCTGCTGAGGGGGAATCTCTGTTGTTGGTGTGTTTTAACATGTAGCATGTAATGTGTTTTGCCCACACATTTTCATCTGTGCACTACTTGCATGCCTTTATGCCTGCAGAGGCCAGCAGAGGGTGTCGGTTTCCCTGGAACTGGAGTAAAAGTCAGTTGTGAGCCACCATGTAGATGCTGGAAAGGTCCCAGGTCCTCTGCAAGAGCAGATAGTGCTCTTAACCTCTGTAGTCCACATCCAGTAAATAACTCCAAACCTATTCTCATGTAAACACCCTAATTAAACTCAGTGAGTCATTATAAAAAATGACATGCTGCAGGGTGTTGGTGGTGCACGCCTTTAATCCCAGCACTCGGGAGGCAGAGCCAGGCAGATCTCTGTGAGTATGAGGCCAGCCTGGGCTACAGAGTGAGTTCCAGGACAGCCAGGGCTGTTTCACAGAGAAAGTCTTGAAAAATCTTAAAAAAAAAAAAAAAAGACATGCTGAGAAGCTTCAGCAGGAAAGATGAGGGGCGACAAGGAGGGAAGCAAGTATGGAAACTGCTCAACTCCATCCCATATACAGAGTAAGTCTGAAAGTGTGTCCAGAAGTGTGAGGGAAGGAGAGGGTAATTGGGGTGACAATGATCAAACCATAATATACACATATAGAAAATTGTCAAAGAAATCTTTCCAAAAGAATCTCAAATTTCTTACACTTATACACACACAGCTCTAACTGAGGGAAGAGAAAGTTCAACAGGAAAAGCAAGGAAGACAAACAACACAGGATGTTATATAAAACCTCAAGAAATCACTATTTTATATTTACATAACATTATATATAACGCATACAGGCACAGGTGTACATATCTTAAATGTACACACACACACACACACACACACACACACACACACACACACACACACACACACGATAAAAGATCCTAAATGAAGTATGCCACTTAGACTGACAATGTTCTTCATAAGAGCCACTACTATCTAACAAAATCCCCAGTACCCAGCATGAAAAACTTCCATGTGAGTGGTTGGTCAGGGGAGTTCAAGTCACTCCCAGAACAATTCAAGCTATTGCTGTAGTCCTTTGTTGCTTCTCAGAGGGTGAAGATAAGTTCCTATCGCTGAAGACACCGAGTACTTAGGACACAGAACCTAGAGTCAAGATGGATCCAACCTGAAAGCTCCTTCCTGAGGTCTAGTGAACATAGTACCAGAAAATACTAAGCAAGCCACCGAGGGAAGGAAGCAATGAATAGTCCTACCCAGCCATGATGCCTATGAACCACAACAATGGCCGATGTGGCAAGATGTCCCTAAAGGTGTAATACTGGCACTCACATCTGGGTGATAACCACCAGCTGTCCACAGGAAGGAAACCATGCTTGGTACTGGAAAGCTAACCAATGAGGGGCTAGTGAAGTCATGGATCTTAGAGGACTTAAGACCACCACTTTACGAGACAAGCTTAATTCCCAACTGCACTCTAAAACATACCCATATACCCACACAGAAGTGTAGCTATCACCCCTCATCGAAGAGCTTCTCTTTACAGCAAATAGAGACCATTATAGGAAACTATAACTGGTCACAATGCAGAGGTCAACAGATGGTGGGGAGCCCAGTCTCAATGGGCATACTACAACACAACTCCTGACCTAAGCTTCAGAGAACAAAGAGGGGCAGAAAGACTTAAGAGCCAGAGGAGCAGCAGGTCTATGGTTAAGACTGTGCTTCCTAGAGAGCTGGAGAGGTGGCTCAGAGGTTAAGAGCACTGCTTGTTCTTCCAGAGGTCCTGAGTTCAATTCCCTATGAGTGCAGACAGAACACTGTATACCTAATGAATAGAACACTGTATACCTGATAAGTAAATCAATAAGTCTGAAAAAACAAAAACAAAAACACTGAGTTTCCTAGAAATGGCAGGGCAGCCACACCCTTGACACCTCAACAGAATGGCTGCCTAGACAAGACTTGAACAGTGGCAAGACCAATAGTCATGCTAACGCGACAGGGGGAACCTTCACAAGATCCCACCCACAGACAAAGAACTGTGACAACTAATGCCTGCTGAGGGAGAGAGTTAGTCTTCCCCAGGGATGAATCCCCTGATTAATTAATTATCTAATACAAACTGGTCAGCCCTGAAATCAAATACATACAAATACCATCACACGGACTCAGTTATAGTTATATATTTATAATTACACACACAAATATATTTATAAATAACAATAATAATCAAAGAAAAAGAGGCCATCAGCTTGAGGGGGGAGGTCACAGAAGGGGTTGGAGGAAAGGGAAGGGGAAATGTGATTTAATTAATTTTGATTTTAGAAGTTGTAAATTAGAAAGAATAAAAATACCACTAATTACTTACACACACACAATACACATACCAGCCAGGGCTATGTAGAGAGACCCTGTCTCAAAAAAAAAAAAAAGACAAGAAAGAAAAGCAAAGCTAGAATAAGAGCACTCTGGACCTAGAGAACACTAGTTTTCTAGAAAGAAGATGAGCGTGGCAGGGGTGCTAACAACTGGGGACTTCAAAGCTGAAGAACAGGAAGGACAGGATTTTTATTTTCGGCTTGCTACAATGAAAACCACCCTTTATAATCAATGCTTTTTATCATAACCTGGATTAAAAGAAATAAAGCTTTAATAGCTAGAAGATGAACACAACAGTTGACAAAAAAGATTTGCAAAGAACATTCAGGAAGAGACCCTTTCTTACCATTGCCTGAAAGCCATGGCTACCACCGAGGTCGACGTAGACAGCATCTTTGTCATAGAGCACACCCCCAACGCCAGAGAGAGGCGCATAGACCAGCTTCTCCTTCTCATTCAAACAGCGCTTCTTCTGCTGTTCCGGGAGCGCACAGGGGTCCGGGAGAAAACTGACATCACTGACAGCAAAATCCCCTACACCTGGAAGACAACCCAGGAAGCAACTTGACAACAAGTCAAGTATTCACAAAGCAAGTGTCAAACGTTGGGAAAACACATCCCTGCATCTGCAGGCTTGAGGCGTGACCCGGAAAAGGCACTGAGGCAGTGGACCTTGCTAGCCAGACAGTATCTACATCCACTCAACATTTGGCAGATGATACACAACTGGGTTATTTCTAAAACCTCCAGACCATGGTTCTGCCTTCTTTGTCCTTTCTCAATGTTCTGGAGGAACGAAACCACCCCAGGAGGTTGACAAATACAGTGTGCTTTACAGTAAGAGAATACCTGGCATGTGAATCTGGCTGTTATTTTTCAGGTAGGCCCCTCGTAAATAACCATAAAGAGACACCTTTCGGTCACATTTGATGTTTGTGCGGATGTCCTCAGGGTTTGTCAAATCTTCCATCCTAGAAAAATAAATACAATCACACTGCAGGAAGAAATGTAAAAAGTACTTACACTTCTCGTCACGTGTTGACCACTCTTGTTCATGGGCTGGGAGCACGGCTCAATGGTTCAACACTGCCCAGCACATGAGGCTTGGAGCTCAATCTTGAGCACCACAAGAACAAGACTTACTCCTTAAGCACATCATTTAGAAAACTACAAGATACAGAAATATGGAAGCACGGTTCACTGTGTTCCAGAGGACAAGGAGCAAAACTGCCTTGTTGGACTGCCTCCAACTGGCTCCACATGGTAATGCACTCCACAAGACACCGGGTCAGGGAAGAGCACAGAACATGTTTAGAAAAACCCTTTATGGAAGAGTTAAGATTAAACGGATGGCTGAGGTTTTGCTTTATCTCGGTTCCTCTAAGGACGGGATTAGAGGCTGAGAAAACAAAACACAAATAAAGCAGAGGTACTGAGCAACTTGTGCTCTAGAAACAAGGACTTCATCACTGACGCCTCAAAATTTCCCCATTTTTCTGTTAACCAGTTTGTTTGGTTTTGTTGTTTGTTTGTTATTTTGGTTTTTCGAAACAGGGTTTCTCTGTGTGTAGCTCTGGCTGTCCTGAACTCGCTCTGTAGACCAGGCTGGCCTCAAACTCAGAACTCAAGC
>CABHPP010134502.1:9726-26331 GCA_902168425.1 Peromyscus attwateri
AGATGTGTATTGGCCCTGTGTCCATGAGAACAGATGTGTATTGGCCCTGTGTCCATGTGTCCATCTTCTCATATAAGTGTGAGAGTGTGAATGAGCTCACTCGGAAAAGAAGGAAGCAATGAAGCAGGTGATATTCAAACTGGGCCACTCAACCAGGTTTACTAGGATAGTTTACAAGGACAGAGAGAGTGCACAGAACAAAGCTGTGTTTCTTGGACAGCAGGTTAGAGAAAGGTTTCCAGAGAGCGTAACTTTAGAAAGAAAAGTGTTGCTTTTTTCTTTAAAGATCCTATCTTTTTATATCTGTCTATATGTGCACGTGCACACATGTATGCACAAGTGAGTGCTACTGCCAATGGAGGCCAGAGGCATCCTGTAACTGGATCTGCAGTTACAGGAGATTGTGAACCTTTATGGGAGCTGGGAATCAAACTTGGGTATTCTGCAAGAGCAGCAAGTGCTCTTAACTGCTGAGCCATCTCTTCCACACCAAGGAAACTACCTTGTAGGATCTTACTTCTGTGTGGCTGCCGGGCTTCCGACAGCGCCTCCTGCTGGTCAATTTCAATAAAAAAATTAGATAACGAGGGAAATGGTGGATACAGTCCATACAGGGGAAGCCACAATGAGAAGAAATTAAGCAGGAAATGTAAATTGGAGGCATAGCACAAAATATTTGCACTGGGGGGAGTGGGGCGTGTAAAACACAAGAAATGTGGGGAAGACACATTGCCTCTGGCGTAAACACTGAGTAAATGGGGAACTGCTGGGATGTTAAAATTGTTCAACAGTCTCACTGCTAACTAGTGCTCTTTAGAAACCTGGAGTTCTCCTCGAAGACCAAGTAGCTGACCATTTTGGATTCCTCTCCTGCTACACACAAACGGAGGGGCGTTCTTACCGCTCCGAGTGATGATGGGACCAGCAGACAGCACCGCGTTTCCGGAAGTGCTCTGAGGAACCCAAGTTGTCCGGCTCCCAGCATCTCTCCTCTTTCTGTGGCCGCAAATCTGAGGTGTTAATGAAAAAAAAAATGAAATTCCACACACCAGCACAAAATTGTTTCTTTACGGCCATTTGGAAAGCAGATTCTTTTGGAAGACACACCACATGTTTAATTTTATTCATTTCCTTCTGTGCATTGATTTAATTACTTCGCATATAACGACTATAGTGTTTCTTCTGGCTTGGACCCCATTTCTTATTTCCTCCCTGTTGTAATTGCATACTGCCTCATTAGTTTACATAGCTCAACAGCTCTCCTGAAAACGAGCTGTGTTTATCAAACTCTGCTACGTTTATTTCTCTCAAGCCTTTAATAAATTCTTCCCTAAAATGTTGGTCAGCACAGACCGAAGGTAATGTGGACTCTGCATTTGCCTCCATCTGATGCAGGGAAAACCAAAGGAATCAATGAGTTGAAGAATTAACTTCATATTTATACACAGATTGGGTATAAATATAAACATATTGAAGTTAATTTAAATTTGAAAAACTGCTTACATTTGTTCTCAGGTTAATATTAATGTAGTTCTAGGGAGCCTGTCTGAATAAAAATTCTGAATTTTTTTAAATTCACTACTCACTACATCTATATTTTGATGGTGGTTTCATGTTATTGGATCCAGATCTTTCGGGGATTTTAACTTTTAACTGAAAGGATTCCTGAAACATGAGGCTAATACACCTTCTAGAACGGACCTAACTCTCCTCATGTTTCCCTCCCTCTTCTGCTCCTCCTACCCTGGTACGTGATGATTGTCTCTCCCACTTGATCTTTGCCCTGTTGGGGTTCGTCCATCCTCAGAATCACAAGCCAGACCATCTTCTCTGTCTATCCCTCCAATTTGTCTTCTCCTTTCTCAAATGACACTGGCTCCCTCTTACTACAACCCAGGTACTCATCTGCCTTTGCTACTCCTGTTTAAGTCTTGTTTTTCAACCATTCTTTCCTGATCCTAAAATATAAGCCAAGTGAATTCCAATCCATGGAACTACATCAACTCCGTCCTCATCTTGGCATAAAGTAAGCATTTGATAAATCCTTACTGGATGAACAATCAAGTCATAGTTCACCCTGGCCTATGACTTTCCTGAGATCTGGTAGTCGTTCAGCTTAGAGTAATTCAGAGAGATAAAGTACAGTTGCTTATAAACATACTGGCATGAGGAGGGGGCAGTCATCAGCTCTGCAGAGCTTTGTGAGGCAGTGCAGGAAGACAGTGGACATTTTCTGATTCTTGTGTTTCACAAAACGGAACACTTCAAATGAAAACCGGCCCCGCTGGCTTCTGCCGTTTTCAATGACGGTGGTCTGAGGATCTTTGTCACAGCTGTATTTTAGGGAATGTGAAAACAGGACATCATCGCAAAGCACCAATCAACTAGGACTTGTAGATTAATTTGTGTGGTACAAAGGACATCCTCACTGTATTATAAGCTAAAAGGAGCTGGCAGTGATGCAAACAATGGAAAGAATATAAATAAATAAATAAAGTAGTTATAACAAATATAACTAGATCATAAAATGTGAGCAGAGCCGTTTCTGATCACAGGATAACGTGTAGTTTTAGGAGCACCATACTATCCCAGGATTCAAAAGTCCAAATAATACAAAATAAACAACACAAAATCACACTTCTATCACCACACCACACCTACATATAAACTTTATAGGAAAGACCATTGAATTTATTTTGTATTCTCCCAGGGTATATGAAAATAAGTATATATTCATATAAGAATATATTGTTACTATTAAATTAGTAGTTCATTCTACAGATCTTTCTACATAAGTATTTAAAGAGCACCCTCATTATTTTTAAACAACTGTATAATTTTCCAGTGTACACATATGCTAGAATTTATTTAGTCAATTCCTTATTTAGATATAATTGATTTCTTTGACCATTCATTGTAATGAAAAACTAACAAATACCCTAGAAGTACATTTTAAATGTGTACAAATATTACACATATCTCTAAGATAATTTAATATATATTACCACATTGTCTTCTATAAATGTTTCATTTTGGAGATATATACATATATGATATATAATACAATATATATTAGTGAATTGTTCTCGGTTTGATTCATAGTAATGAGGAAATATGTCCACCAAATTTTAATGTACACTGTTCTTACTATGAATGAGTTTACCTATCTTTTCATATACATTGTGAATTGTCTACTTTCTTTGCCAAAATGCAACTGTGGCCTTGGGCTTCATTCTTCTCATTCATAAAAGATTTTCATGTATTAAGGAAAATGGTTCCTATTTGGTACACATTTGCAAGTTGTCATATTTTGTTGTTTGGCTTTATTCCAAGGTATTAAAAGTGTTTTATATATTTTATTCTGCTACCGCTAAAGCTGAATGTTATGCATTTAAATTAATAATCTATTGGGGTTTTACTATGCTGCACTGAGTGAAGTATAGAACTGATCCTTTATTGGTCAGACCTTTTCTTTTCGTTTTTTTTAATTCCTGTTCATCCCCTCACACTTGGGGCACTGTCCTCTATGAGACACTGAATTCTCCTGTTCTGAGATCTACTTCTGAACTTACCACTTAATACTTGCTGTTTGTTTCTAGCACAACACTGCATCCTTTGCAAGTTCTAAAGCTTTTGCTGTGGGGTCTAGTGGACCATGCCCTCTGGTTTCTATTCTCACTCCCTACCTGACATTTTGCATTTTTTTTTTTGTATCAGAAAGCCATTTTTTTCTTTATTACATTAGCCTGTGACTATTGGTTTTTTTCCCAAATAATCTTTTCTTTAATATATTGTAAATTGTTAATGTACATTTTTAAACTCAAGTATTAGTTCTGAGTTTTAGAATGTCCAAGTGATAAGACATTCTATTTTATGATATTATTATAATCACTGTCGCAATACACAGACCATTTGTGTGTTGTGTGTGTGAGAGTGTGTATGTGTACAAGTGTGTATGAGTATGTGTATGCACATGTGTGAGAAAGAGTGTGTGTGCATACACACTCACATGTCTCTGTGTGTGCTTATGGATGTACACGCCCACAGAGTCCAGGGGTTGAGCTCCGTTGCCCTCCTCAGTTACTCTCCACCTTATTCTTTGAGACATCTTTTCATTCTCTGATATCAATTAAGCTTCCTGAGGGATAAAATCTCCAACTTCTATTGGATTTTTGACTATATCTTCCTCAATTTCTTCTAGTTTCCACTTTAGGAAACCTTAAATTTCACCTAGCATATCTTTTCAATAACAACAAGTCAATATGATTTTTTTTTCAGTTTAGTAATGTACCCTTAAATTATATTTTTAAATAATGTTCTATCATTTTGAATCCTTTAGGAGGAATTTCATTATAATTTATATATTTTGTATATTATAATATGCACACAAATGCACATATGCACACATAAATATATATTTTTATTCCCTTTACCTACCTTCTTGTCTGTCATTTCTACATCAATCTCCTCTTTTTGTCTTTATAGTTGTTTCTTTTTATTTACATTTTTTTTTGTCTTTCACACTTTGTGCTCTATTACCATGTGGATCTACTCCTGTGAATATATTCCAGTCACATCTTACTTTTCCATCTTAAATTTGTCCAATTCCCTTTTGATATCCTCAAAGCCCTACATTCTATTTTTCTATTTTCATTTTCCCAAGTTCCTACAATTCAATCATTATTGAAGTTCCCTTTTGATAATTTTAAAATCATTGTTGAGATGTTCAGTTACAAATGTTTCCTGTTCTATGGTATTTCTTTCTGATGAACTCATATTTAAAACTCTTTTTCTAACATTTTCAATTTTTTTTTCTTTTAGTGCATTGCAACACTGGAAAGACATGCCCACCCTTGACTGTGGTTCCTATCTGACACATTTGGATTTAACTGAATTTGCTCCTTGCAGAGACACCTGAAGCAAAGCAGAATGGTAGTAACCTTCTTCACAGTGGCTGAAGCTCAGGCGCTCCATACTTCAGTTTTATGATAGCAGCGTTTAGCCACATTGCAATTCTATAGCTGAATTTTCTCTGCCCGTCTGAGCTTGGAGAAATGCAGAGAATTAATTGACCACCCTGTACTACAAAGGTAGGGGGTGAATTCACAGGGGAGTCTTTGCCTTTCTAATGGGTTCCTTTCCTTCCACTTAATGAGATCTACCACTGTGGAGTCTCCAGGAACTCTCTCCAATGTCATTTCTGATGCTCCCCATCCCTGACAGCACAGGTCCAACATCTCCAATTCAGAAAAGACTCCTTCTGGCCACATTCCTTAGAGTTGCTTCTATAATTTGCCAGCATCAGAACCCATATTTTATCCTTTAAAATTTCCACTAAGAAACCTGAGATGATTTAGAAGTTGTCATCATATTTATTCCATGTCTTGTAATCATATTCCATATAGAAATGTTGGAAAACAAATATCAAATCAAAATGATAACATAATCCTTCCACTTATAAATGCCCACAGTGAGCCTTTTGGCTTATTGTGTTTTCTTTTAAATAAATGAGTCTCAATTTTTCTTAATACACTTAAATTTTTAATTTTTAGGAATGAAAATATCAAGAAGATGAAAGGGCAAAAAGATATAATAAAATTGCTTATTTTTTCCATTTAATAAGTCACCACATGATAGCAACACCAGTGTGAACTCCCTGGCTTATTGGTCCTCTGCCATTCACTTGGTCATTATTTTTATTGCTGTATATGCAGTTTACTTCTATGCTTTACTATTTCAATCAAACTGATAGACTAGAATATCATAAATACTGCAAAATACACTTCTCAATTTGGAAAAATGGAATCAAACAATGTGAACTCTTTCAAGCCTTTTAACACACACTGACATCTTTTTTCTCCAAAACTTTGCTGAGATTAACATTTCCAGAACTCTAATATATTAAAAGTGGTACTTTGGCCATACCCTCAGGGCACCACCCTAACCTTGATTAACCAATAAAGCATCCTTTAGTTTTCCATTATGTTACTCCCATCATGTGTCAATAACTGCAGTGGTCTGAGCCAACTGCATTTTACAAGCATGATTAGAAGACATTGCTTAACTCTCAGGTCTATTCTATTGTCAGATAAAAATGCTGAAAGGGAGCTGGAATGATTGAATGCTTTTATGATCAATGTCCTCTTTCCCTGGACATAGATTGCATTCACTCTATCACTGTCTAGTGTAGAACAAAGTTGAAGTTATTGGCTCTGGTATAAAAGGAGTAGCAGGCTATATTGTACTTTCATATTAAATACTGATAAATGAACAAAAGTGCTTTGGGTTCTAAATTATCCAACCATTACTTTAATTTCACTGTCTTTTTGACATATGATAAGATGGTGTAGCTGCCAACAAACAATACCATCTGGTTTCCCCTCTTTTATTGAGAATGATAACCTTACTGTACTATACCTAAGACAATGAGATATCTCCTATCTCCTAAATATGAATAAAACATTGTTAGCAAATGTAATTTAGTTACAATTCTCATTCTATGATAGCCTTATCAGCATTTTGTGTTGCAAACTGTTTTTAACTTTTGTACTGAAGACTACAAGTTCAAATTGCAAAAATTTAAATTCAAGAGGTATAGCAGTGCTGTGTAATGTGTTTGTCTGACCTACAAATTCCATTTAATCACCTATAACAGAGTCTTTAGTTTCAGAACAAGACTTAGACACCTACCTAAGGAAGAGATCATACCGAGTGTCATCATTTGGGTTCCCAGATGGGGTTGTGTAGCAATAATCCATTAATACATTCCATCTGCAAAGAGAAACAAACATGACCTGGTGTCAGAGTCCTCCCGGGAGCACTGGTAATTAACCCAAAAAAAGTATTAGCCAAATTCTTACCACATGAATCGTATTTTCATTACTTGCTACTTGTAGAAGTTTCTTGTTCACTAAGAATTTCTCTAAAATCTACATATTTAAAATTCTGCAACAATTGTCAAGTAGGATGGAGACTAATGTCACAAATAATAAGAGATAAGGCAGGAAAATGATTAAAGCTTGAAGGAAAAAAAAAACTAATGCACAGATAAATCTCCATTTATCGAAGTTACTCTAACACCATAAAAATATAGTAAAAATAAACACAGAAAATGAGTTCGGTGTATAAATTGACTCAGTAGGGGTAGAAGTGGGATTTCCTGATGACACTTTATTAGAAGAAAGTGATGAGGTGGATACATAACTTTATTCCACAGGGTCATATTGGAGTAAGGTTTACCAATTTCATCATTCCAGATCCATGCATTACAAAAAATTAAAACAACACACTACCATCAGTAGTAAATGTCAATAATATGAGAAGGAATTCCTACAGTTGGTAAAATGATTTTAAATAGTTGCATGTTGCATAATCCATTGTTTAGAGACAGGGGGAATGTGAAGAGGCACCCCATTTCTAGGATATACCAATCTAAGGTATATTCTAGGAAATCCCAAATTTAAAACATAGTATATAACCCCCCAAATAAACCATCATGCATTGCATAGTATTAACAGGGCTCAATCAGCTCTTTGGCATTTGAGTTCTCTTACAAGATCCTTTTGTTTGCTCTGTTTTTGTTTTGTTCTTATTTTAAACAGTGGACAGTTTTTGGGGCCACTGGAAGTGGGATCAGAATTTATCCCCAGTGCAAGAGCTGCCTTTTTGGAGCCCATTCCCTATGGTAGGATGCCTTGCTAAGCCTTGATACAGGGGGGAGGGGCCTGACCCTGCCTCAGCTTGATATGCCAAACTTTGTTGACTCCCCATGGGAGGCCTTACCCTCTCTAAGAATGGTTGGGGAAGGGGCGGGGGAGAGAAGATAAGTAGCAGGAGGAGAGGGAGGGAAAACTGTGGTTGGTATGTAAAATGGAAAAAAAAAAAAACCTTTTAAATGAAAAAAAAAAAAACTGTGTCATAATATGATCCCTTTTGGTTTAGAGGGATTTTTCTTGAGTTTTGTTATTTTTCTTTTCTAGAAAATTTGAGTGAATTTACTAGACAGAATTTTCTAGACAGTTGGCTTGTCTGTCTGTATGTTTGTTTGTTTGTTTGTTGTTTGTTTGTTTCAGACTTCTCTCTGGAAACTCGTATTATTTTAGCATTGATTCTTACAACAGTTATTGTGTGATTTTTAAACATGCACACCCAGAGGCAATGCACAAACCGCAAGTGTATCAAATGGCATTAGGTTAGTCATCTTTCTGATGAAGAAATAAAGAACATTCTGGCATCCCAGAAGATCTCCACCTGGCCTCTTTCAGTCGCTGCTTCCAATTGTTTATGGGAAGTCTTGTTATTTTTCAATTAATGACATAAAATGAGTAGCGCTCTCTTAGACCTTATAATTTGTTGTTTACTTTTACTAGCTTGACTTAATGGTGTGGCGATGACCGTTATATTTCAAGTAATACTTCAGAATGAATAAGCTAACATTATGACTGAGGAAAGGTAGGTATTTTAGCTAATCAAGATATGAGTGCACAATTACCTTCCATCCAGATTAGTAGCTTGCACAGCTGCAAATACTTTGGTTTTCAAAGGTAATCCTATACTTGGGATAATTAATTGCTCTCTGTAGGTTGAATCCTAATGATGAAATAATAAACAATCCACGTTATCTTTATATCAATAGAACGTTTACTATTTAAAAATGTTAAAGAAACAAAGAGCAATCAAATCAACATATATCTACATAACTGATTCCAAAGAGATTTATTTTACCCTCATCTTGGCAGAATTTCTCCTAACCCACACGAATACAACAAGTTTATTTTGGGGCATAAATCATCTTTGTTTCCATGATTTAATCACATATGGTTGTTAATGTTCAGTACAATAAATTATATTCAATAGTTAGTGGTTACTATTAATTTGTTTAGTATCCAATTACCAATATTGAGTTGATTTAAAATATGATTTCATTTATTTATATTAGTCACTAATTCCAGTTTTCTTTAATTAAATGTGCTTCAGTTGAAGCGTTTCACTGTTGGAGTGTCATGTGCTCGTTTTTGTAATCTTTCATTTATCTATAATCCTTTCTGTGATCATCTAAAATTACCAAAATTTATATTAAAGTCAGACAGAGGGGGAGAGAGAGAGAGAGAGAGAGAGAGAGAGAGGAAGAAGTATAGTCTCTGAGTTGTCAAAATGTCTGCTGTAGAAGTCTTGTCCAAATTTCCTTGTCCTTATTTTAGAGCAACTCTGAATAAGGTATTCCTATCATCACCCACATAGTAGTAGGTTAAAGCAGATTAAATCAGATATTAAAAAGTTGCATCTCTAAGTTGATAATAAAGAGACATAAAGAAATATATAAAATTCCAAAGGAAAAATTCCTTGAAATCTAAGTAATCAGATCATTTTACTTTCAAAAACTTGTTTTCCAGAGTTAGTATTTCTAAAAAAAAAAATTGCTGTTTTATGGCAAAATCATTTTTAACGTTCACTTTGAAATTTTAGTCACCAAAGAATATGGAGAATATCGTGTTTATCTGGCTGGACAAAAGCAGCTTATTTAGAATTTATAGCATTAAAACAATAAGATTTGAATGTTTGACATCTGAAAGAATTGCATCCATGCAGGAACATTCCATTCCTGAAACAGCCAGGTATACGAGAAACTGCATGTTACATCTGGCAAAACACTAGCCCCGGTTTTTCTTATTACTGTCTACGTTTCTGTGGCAAGTAGCAATGGCTTCTTCAGCCATGGCAGAGAGCTAGTATTTCTTTTTATGTTTCTGGATTCCTTCTCCAATGACTTCAAGTAAATTTCAATTCATTACCTATCTTGTTCCTGCATCTTACGTTTGCATTAATATTGTCCCAAAGAATGCTGACTTCCTTCACAAGAAATAAGCTCATAAAACATTTGCAAACGATATACAGCCCCTTTGTGGTTGGGTCATGAGTCATCAAATTTTTTCATCACTGTTTGCATGGCCCTATTTATTCAGCCACTCAGCAAACACTAATAGTTGAATACAATTCAAACACAAAAGGCATCCTTGCTTTCTATTTCCACAAAGGAGAAAACAGTTGCTTTTATATTACACAAAGAGAAGGCTACAATTCTAGGTAAAATAACTTTCATACATAGAAAATTCATCATCAATAAAAGTTATTTTTTTTATAAATGTAACATTCCCAAGCATATAGACTGTGTCCTATTATACATAGACACAAAAGAAGGAAGAGGGTTGTGTCCAGACAGTGTGCAGCTGTTTCTGTCCTAACAACAAATGAGAGAAAAGAGTTCAGCAGTAGGCATGTAAAACAACTTGAAAGGATGCCTAGGGACTCATAAACAAAAACTTCTCTAGGGGAAAATAGAATTTCTAATGGCTGTAAAATGACATTAAAATTTAAATGCTACAATACAATTACAATTGGGTGACTAAATATTAATATCCCAAATAAATAATAAATGTGGCTTGGAATCAATGAATGAAAGTATTCCAACATTTTCTTTTCTAAAGGGAATTCATAATTTTAATGTCTTGCTATATACTAAAATAATATGATGTTAGACCAGTTTGTGGCAATGATATTTACATAAGACAGCAACAAATGAAGCATGTCCTTATATGAGCCATAGAACATACAATAGGAAGGGTGAAATAAATGTAAATGGTCACCTTAGCTAACAGTAATGTCTCCACACTAGTTCATTATTTTTAACAAATAAACCCTACTAGTAGAAGACACAATAATAGAGGAAAATATTTACAGGGGTAGGAGGGTGTGTTGTAACGTTCTCTCAACTTTTTTAATCAAATTGACTATAAACCTAAATTTGCTCCAAAAATGGTAAATCTGTTAATTTAAAATAATTTAAAACCTGGCATAGGGAGAGTTCAGTGGTTAAAGGTCTTGCTGCACAGGATGAGGACCATTCCCTCCAAAGACACATAAATGTCAGTGAAGCATTGTAGCCCACTTGCAATTCAAGCATTCAAGAAGCTCAGACATGGGAATCCTTGAGCAAGCTGACTAATTAGACTAGCCCCATCAACAAGCTCTGGGTTCAGTTGAGAGATCCTGACTCAATAAAGTGGGAAAAGATAAGAAGACTACCGACAATAACCTACCTAGGGCCTCTACATTTACTTCTGCGCACACACACATCCACACACAGAGAAGAATACATATGCACAAACATACTCCACACACAGACACACATAAAAGAATGAAAAAATTATTGAAAATTATTGAATTTGAAAATGTAATTCATAAGAAACTTCTAAAGTTCAATTCTTATCTTAATTATTAATATTCTTACTGAAAACTGATTAAAATTCAAACTTTAGCACTCTTTCATTTATAATATGAAAAAAATGATTGCCTTCTACTAAAGAATTGAAATATAAAGATTATTATTAAGTTATAGGCTTTTATTTGGTACCAAGAAAAACTGTAGGAATATGCTTGAGTTACAGGACTGTCACACTATTTTTAGTGGTAAAGGTAATTTAACATGAAGATTGTCCTCATATGTACCATCATATGTATGTAGCAGGAATCTTAGAGAGTCTTATTAATAAAATCAAACCCAGGGCCAGTTATTGAGGTGAAATGCTGGATGGTCAGAGAGACAGAACAAGCCACAGCTAACCTCACCTGGCCAACTTCTCAGCTGGTCTTGTTTCCTCAGACTGGAAGCCTCTGAGTCCTCATCCAGAATGGTTCTAAGCTGAACTGCTGCTCAAAAGCCTGAATGCTTAACCAGGCCAAATGCTTAACCAGGCCAAATGCTTCTAGTTTCTGGTCCTCATGCCTTATATACCTTTCTGCTTTCTACCACCACTCCCTGGGATTAAAGGCTTACTTTTTGGGATTGAAGGAGTGAGTCACCATGCTTGGCTGTATCCTTGAACAGATGGATTTCTGCCTCTGGAATGCTAGGATTAAAGGTGTGAGTGTCACCATTTTCTAGCCTCTGTATCTAGTGGCTGTCTGTTCTCTGACCCCAGATAAATTTATTAGGGTGCACAATATTTTGGGGAACACAATACCACCACATATATAGTCTGATTTTCTGCTTTTACAGTGGAAAAAAAGTAGTTTAATTTCACAGGAAATAAAGATACTATTGAGTGGCATGTGGATGTATTTTTTTCACTATATTAATAATGGAAATTCTCATCTCTGCTTTACTCAGTAACCTTGAGTATTGTTGACTCCAACATGGTCCACCTCAACTCTGTCTCAGAGAGTTTACACACAGAACTCAACAGAGAGAAATCTTGTCATTTGAAGCTACTTTTATAAATATTGCACACACAAAAAAACAAATATTTAGCCACCCTCTGAACAAAACATCAGTACATAGTTGCTAAATATACAGAACCAAGTAGATCGGTAGAGTCTCTTTACAGAAGAAAGTTTACAAACGACAGGAAGGCAATCTTCAGTTCAACACATTTTAATGTGTTGTTTAGAACTCTGTGGTGTCAAACTACAAACTTATAAACATGATTTTTTTAAATGCCTTTGGAAAATGTCCTACTACAATATTTATAGCTCATTATATTCAAAGGATAAAGCACTGACTTTTAAATCAGTTGCATGAATTATAACTCAGGGCCATGATGACATGAATAATAATGCAAAAATCAGATTCATAATTTACAAAAATGTTGGTTGATAGATTGAAAAATTGATATTTAAATCAGGCATTTAAAATGTATGAATAAAAATTTTAATCAACATGAAAATATCATTTGGGGGATTAATGTTACAGTTATAAATAGAAATCCATGTATTTTTCACGTGTTGCTGCCACTCTTGATATTTACATGATAAAAGTTTAGACAATGCTATGTCATCAATCCAAATTATTTCAGATGTGACAGAACTGTCATCAGCCAAAACCCATGTTCAAAATATTAACACATTCATCACCAATGGTGCCTCCAAGAGAAATATCATTTGAACTGTATCATCTCACAAAACCATTATTCCCCCAAATCTTAACTATGAAGATACACACACACACACACACACACACACACACACACACACACACGTGCATACACATATACACAGAGAGAGAAAGAGATGCAAATAAATGTAGATGGGTTCTTGGAGTAACTATTACAGAATTACATTTATGGTATGAAATTTCTATCATTTATCAACTTTTAGAAAATTTAACAGAGCTTATAGTGCACCTTTATAACTAAGATATATGAAAATGAAAGTAAATATGGATAAATGTTACCAAACTACATCAGGGTTAATGTGACTTTCAGTGGGTTTTTATAGAAAAGCTATTCATATAAATGATTCCTCACAACAGTGAAAGGGAAAAATAACGTCTTTCACCCATCAACTTACGTTATAAAGGAGCAAGTTCAAAGTGCTGACAAATGTTCCATTGTTCTCTCTCACAGAAATAGCAGCTGAGGACCTAAAACCAATTTGAAAGAGGAAATGTACTAGTGAGATTTTAAATTAAAAGTTTTATTTATACTCAGATGTTAGATTTTAGAGAATAAACTCTTGAGTTAGTGTGTTACACTTTTAACTAGGCCTTCAACAGGTATAGTATTTAAATCATCAAAATGGCAAGCTATCAAAAAGTAAGGGAGCTCAAATAAAGACAGACTGTCATTTATGATATTTCTATTGAGAAAGTCATCTTTTTATTTGGCATTACATATGTAAGATATTTTCGTCTGGAAAATTCATTTCCTAAGAACTTAAATTTGAGGCAAGTTAGATTGTCATCAATTTCACAAGACATTCTATGAAGTCAGGGATTTGTTCAACTTTTCTCATGCTAGAACAAACGGTATATAGTAAATAATAGGGGTTTAATAAGCATTGATTGAATAAATGAACACATTCCTTAAATATGCCAGGTGAAGATAGAATGAGAGATGCATCTCCCCACAGCTTTATCCTTTAACCATGGCCTTTCCACATCTAAACTTTGCTTTTGACAGAGCATACCATCAATGTACTATGAAAATGTTCTGTATTTTTTAACCCTGAAACAAAAAGTAACTCCTTTATTTCCATGTACTAAGATTAAATGATAGTTAGACTCTTATAACACAGACCTCCAAATTAGAGAAGAGAACTTAGCATTCACTTATTCCATTGTGTGTCAAAGTAATCGACAAATGTAGGTGTTATGTTGTGGACATACTGTGTCTTCTTGTATGTATTTTTGGAAATGATCAATAAGGACGTGGATATATTCTATATCTCCAGTCCTTGTCTAGAATTCCTTGGGCCTATATCATGGCATACATCTGTCCTCCTCTGCAAAAGTCATGAGTCTGGAATTATAGAAGCCAGCAGTGAGGGAAAGTGGCAGTTGAGTCAGGCAATGTAGTGACCAGGTGTCCTATGCATTGGAAACACTGCAAAACTTCAAAACTACATAAGCACAGGACTTTTGAGAAAGGAAATAAGAACAATACTAAATATATATATCATAGGTAGATAGATAGACAGACAGACAGACAGACAGACAGATAGATAGATAGATAGATAGATAGATAGATAGATAGATAGATGATAGATAATAGCTGATTAATTTATTGATAGAAAATTAGCTGTCTAGAAGATAGATAGATGATGATGATAGATAGATAGATAGATAGATAGATAGATAGATAGATAGATGATTGATAGATAGATGATAGATAGAAAATAGAGAGATGATAGATGATACAGAGAAATGATAGAAATAGATAGATGATAGAGAGAGAGAGACAATAGAAATAGATAGATGATAGAAAGACAGAATATAGACAGACAGACAGACAGATAGATGATAGTTGGGTCAGTGTTGCACTCCATTACATTGTTTGAGTGTGACTACAAGCCCATCAAAAATAAGAAGCAAGCATGAAGAAAAAAGGAGATAACAAGAATAAAGCATGAACTCACGAAGCAAGCTGGGTGTTATTAACCAGGTATTCCAATGGATAACTGCAGCTAAATTTGTAAAGGAGCCCAGGAAGATAGCTGATGATTGTTGGTGGGTCTGGAGTATCGATATATCCTGAAATATTTCCTATCTGTACTGAAGTTGCATTTCCAGAAACACCGACACCAGGAATTGTGGACACCTGTTAGGACAGCAAATCAAGTTCAATGATTAAATGTTCGTATCTGCACATATATGCACTTCCCATGCAAATAAAGCATTTTGACCACCTCTTTCTCATTTTGGTTCAGCTGTAACCTGCTATAGATTTGAAGATATACAAAACTTTATGAAATGTGTGACACTGTGTCTTTTAAAGTCAATGGAACCTTATGTGTGCCAAAGATACTTGACTTCTATTTATTTTATAAGAAAGGAAAAAATTACATATGCAGAAGTCTACAATGAATTTCTAAAAACCTCATTGATAAATCGCAACTTTTCTGACATGACTTAAAAGATTTGTTTTGGCTCTGTTTGCTACATGACTTTTGTAGCTCCAGACTTTTCCATGTTATTGTTGTTGCTGTTATTGTTGTTGTGTGCATATGGCATGAGAACCACAGAGCACGTGTGGGGTTCAGAAGACAAGTTTGTGGTGTTGATTCTTTCCTTCCACCTTTCTATGGTTCTGTCAGTAGAATGCAGATCTCTGGGCTTTACCTGCTGGGCCACCTTGCCAGCCTGTTTAGACTACCACTCTGGATACAGTGCTCCTTCACCAAAGCCCTCCTTGCTCTGGCCTTTGCGCATACCCCCTAAACCATCTCTCTCCTTTTCACCTCATCAGAACCCATTACTCATGTAAAGCACTGCGTCTTCCCAAGTAAACCTTCTGACTTGCCCACATGCATTATTTCTCTCTGCAGGACATGGGTTTGCATTCCCTCAACCATCCTCAGAATACCCAGTGGATGGAGTGAGTCCATTTGTGCCATTTGTGTCTTCACCACAGTGCCATGTTGTGGATCTTACAAATAATTTTTGAACAAATAAATGCAAGTCACAAATCTCCTAAGGACTATCCTTTCCAGTGTTTCTTTGGTAGATCAAGGAGATTCCCATTCTCAGGCAAATTTCAAGGAGACCACAAACTCCCGAACGTTATAGAGAATGTTGCTTACATTTGTGTTTCCTGGCACTGCTTAGCTTTCACTGGATTCCCCAATACTACTAAAACTGAAAAACCATCATCTTATAAATAATAATGTTTATGATTTTCATGAAACCAAGGAAGGACACAGTTGTTTTCTCACCGTGCCAAATACCAAACAACATTCACTAAATACTTTTAGGAGACAGTTCTGTAGTAAGTAATACTGGATCTTTCAGTAATAGGATAAACTTTATGCATGGTCCTAACAGTACACAGGCAGGGCTAAGGCAAAGATCTAGCTCTTGCATGAGGGAAAATCAATAGTAAGAGAACATTTGTTTTAATTCCAACCTACTGATATAGTAGTCGATCTACTTTTTCTCACATAGGAATGTCCTCCAAAAAGGCTCCAATGCTGGTGATACCAGAGATAAAATATGAAAATTAAGAAAGCCTCTCTTCCCTCCACCATTTACCTGACTTACCAGGTGAGTATATCAGTTCTGTAAAACACACACACACACACACACACACACACACACACACACACACACACACA
>CABHPP010134502.1:26341-39233 GCA_902168425.1 Peromyscus attwateri
ACACACACACACACACACACACACACACACACACACACACACACACATTTTTTTATATCTGCCAGCTTTCCAAAATGTGAAAAGCACACATGTATTTCCCCTGTCTTTTCTCCGGAGTTCTTTTCTATCTAGCAAGGCAACAGTGACTTCAATCTATGAAAGTGAGGCTTTGAAATACAGTGGGAGGATGGGAAATTCTGCTGGTCCCTACCTGTACTCCCTCCACTAGGAAACAAAACATGCAATAATCAACTAACCGCCCTCTCCCTTAGGCCTGCTTCATAACCTCTGTGAACACAACTCAGAGAGATGAATAAACGTTTTTAATAAAAAAGAGTCAACAATACACAATCTGCAGGCTTGGAAATGGTCATGGGCACAATATTCTAACTGCCCTTTGGGATAAGATAAAGAAGGAGATTCAAATAAATCCCTTTCCTGTCTGCTAGCTCCCACCAAATCTTAGGAACCATGCCCTTAGAATAACCAAGCCTTCCTGTTTAAACCCTAGCAATATTTTTTGAAAACTGAAAGCCAATTTTTCCTTCTTTACTGTGCTAAATGATTATGTGTATAGCACCACTTTTGTTAGGATTTATTGATAAGATATTTGAGCTAGCTAAATAAAATATAGTACTAGATGAAATTTAATGTAATTAATGCTCCCACCACATATTATTAATTTCAATTTTCATTCCCTGGAGTGTCGATTTCTTCTTTAATTCTATTTTTGGTGTAGAGTGAACTAATAAAATAGTAAATTATATTAATTGTGAATTCTCAGTCAGGGTAAAAATGTTCAAAGCACTGCTTGGGTTGTCAAAATAACTGGAAAGAGGTGCTGCCAGAATTGCATGGGTAAAATTGGGTATGGTAAGTATTTTTAAATGCAAGGGGCAGCCCCACACCAAGAACTTCACGCAAGAAACACAGCCTTCTTACAAAGTATGAATGGCAACTAGTCAAGGGTAAACGTGAAAAAAGAGTTCAAGATTTCATCTATATTTAATATTTATTACTGAACGGGGTCATTAGAACTAGATCATAGCAAAAGGACAAAAACTGTTCTTATGATCTGATGTATCCATAAAGTGTAGAGTATGGCTTGTGGTTAGAGATGTCCATCAATGTCAGTCTAACAGAATACTGCTTAGAGTAGCTCAGCCCATCACATGCCTCTCCACGGCCCAGCTCCTATCAACACAACCATTATTAGAAGACAGAATTGTATATTTGGGAGTTCAAACTTCAAACAGGCAAAAGAAAGTGAGTTGTTTGGCTTTATTGGAATTTTTTTCCTGAAGACAGATTGGGCTCCTGATTATTTCATGAAATGGGAGCTTGTTTATTTATGACCTCGGCTATAGCACAGGATTTCATAGTAATCTTACCACTAAGTTGTTTCCACAGCCCTCCAAGGTGCTGAGATTAATGATGAAAATGACCACTGCTGGAAAGGTGTTGTTATTGATGAAGCCCCTGCAGTGGGAATCCCCATGCCTTCCATTCAGTGCCAAATCTGTTTCAGAATAACCCGAAAAAAGGACTGTGCAAAAATTAATCTTCATTGTAATGGCCTGCACTCCACAGTAGACACTGATGTCTCTTTCAGCTGAAACAAAAAATACATAAAAGCAAAAGTAAGTCATAAAAGCACAGTAGAACACAGGCAGATGACTTGAGTGTTCCCGGTTTACTTACCATTTCTTTTGTCTAACTCATTTCAAGTCTTGATCCAATGTGCAAGTCATTAAGAAAAGTGGCCGTGAAAAATAGTCATTGATTTAGTTGTTTAAGGGAGAATTTTTGGACTATTATAAGTCACCTCTGTTTCCTTGAGCCTGATGTTCAGAGGGTATGCATGAAATGTCAGTCTCGCACTGTTGAATGACAGGAGAATTGAGTTGGGGAAATCAGGTTACTGAGGAAATTTAGAACTAGAGTAACTGAATTATTCAGATCTCCTGTCTAAAGTGAAGCAGTACAAATGATGTGCTTTCTCAAGAGAAAGGAAGCAGTTAAAACCTGCCCTCTGCCAAATTATTCAGCACGTTGCTATTCGGTAACTCATGCTATCCAGGATATAGAAAAGAAAGCCATCTTGAACAGGCCCATTTTATTTAGCCTACAGTAAATCATATTAGAGAAAGAAAATGAAGAATAGTGTACTGATACTGTGTACAAAATGCACAGCTTGCTTTAAGAGAAATTTTGCCAGTGATTATGCATGCATTAGTTGGGCATAGAAAAGCAAAACATAACTTGCATGGTTCCCCATGGCTCTGTTATTTCAAGAAGCATTTTAAACATGAATAAGCACATGCATAAACATACAGCACACACACACACACACACACACACACAGAGAGAGAGAGAGAGAGAGACAGAGACAGAGACAGAGACAGACTTTTCATGCCTCTAGCCATTCTTCTACAAATAATAAAGAAAAATTAATAGAAAAAGGAGAGTTCATAGGATAAGTAATTCCTAGTGGTAGATTTTCACTGGGCATTGTCCCATCCCAAGACTTTATTTGAAAATGGGATTGCTACAAATTTAATTAGTTAAGTGACGATGAGGTCACTGCAGTAGAGTGAGCTCCAGTGGAATATGACTGATGCACCTAAAAGACTGAGGAACACCATGAGCTGATAACAGAAGACCGGAATGATGTGTTTGGGAGCCCAGGTACACCAAGACTATCTGGGCATCACCAGGCTACAGAGGGACAGGAAAGGATACTTGTCAGACCCTTGATGGGAATGTGGCTACCCCCTGATGTTGAATTTCTGGCCTTCAAAACTATGAGATGATCATCCGTGGTTTTAATTCACCTTGTGAGTCAACATGTGCCCATTGTTTTAAATCACTTCCTAGGTGATACTTTGCTATATCAGTGCAGGAAATGAATACAGTAAGTTCATGACCTTTTACATGGCTTTCTAGTAAAATGAAGAATCCGAGACAGGCATCAAATTTACAAAATGTAAAAACAAACAAGAGATGATTGGACTGCTTTGATAAATTACCTTGATTGTTTAAGAAAAAAAGCTGAACAAAATAAAATGGTTTTGACATGTGATATAGAATGTTCATCTGAGAAATATGTAAATCTCATTCAAGATATTCAGCAAAGAATTAATTTGCTTAAGTAATTCAATCTTCTTAACAGTGTCAATAGTGGATATTTTTGAAATATGGTTCTCTATATTTTATACTAGTCAAATGAACTATATTTTGAGAAAGTGAATAAATCAATGTGGAAGCTTCCATGTTTGATAATAATTATAAACTCATTACAATTATATTCAATGACCAAAAATTTTGTTGTGGACAAAACAACAATAGTTGGCTAGGTGTATTACAAAAATTCTAATAATTCAATCGTAAGTGGATAAATAAGATGAATGAAAATATGCTTTTCCACCATTGAAGATAAAATCTACTTAATTTGGGGAATATCTCTACAGCCTTAAGCAATATTAACCATTTAATGTAACCATAATTTTTAAGTGGTCCTCTTTTGTGGTGATTGATTGCGTACCCTAATATACTTGCCTGAGGATCAGAAGACAGAGCCATCCACTAGATTAGACAAGAAGGTCAAGCAGTGGTGGCACACACCTTTAATCCTGCCACTCTGGAGGCAGAGATCTGTCGGGATCTCTATGAGTTCAAGGCCACATTGGGCTACATGAGATTGATCCAGTATAGGAGAGAAACAGAGCTGGCAGTGGTGGCACACACCTTTAATCCCAGCACTTGAGAGCTCATGCCTTTGTTTGGGAAGCACACACGCCTTTAATCCCAGGAAGTAATATGGCAGGGCAGAGAAAGGTATAAGGCGTGCAGAAACAGGAACTGACTCTCTTTAGGCTGAGGGTTTCGTAGAGGTGAGAACTAGTGACTGGCTGTTCTGCTTCTCTGATCTTTCAGCTTTCACCCTGATATCTGGCTCTGGGTTTTTTATTAAAAGATCGTCTAAGATTTGAACAATGCTTTTTAATAGAATAAAAGAGTTTATTTTAAAGGGTTTTAATGAGTATCTGTAAACCACTTTTGCCCCTCTTATTTTGGTGTAATTGGTAGCACTTAAATCCAACTGTCAACTTCTTATTTAGAGCCTCAATTGTTGATACCTTAACTAACTCTGCAAGATTCTCCCTCATCTTTCGCTGGCCTCATTCTATATTCAGTTCTCTGTATCATGCTTGCTCCCCACATTTGTTATGCAAATGTTTTTTCATATGTTTAAAAGGATTATACTGAGTGATAGATGCCAGAATGTGTTTACCTCCTAGGACAGAATTTTCTAGCACAGGAGCATAAAGAATGTTTGGGAGAGTTATAATGAGTGGTCCAGCTGGAATCTATAAATGTACCCCAGGTTAAAATGCCAAGATTTCAAAGTGCATCCTTAAGATTGGCACATCTTACTACACATGTTTGAATCCTCAACAAGGTACTGTAAATTCTTTCCATACCCAGGCTGTACCTGAGTAACCCTGACTCACCCTTCAGGTCTTAAATTTTATTTCTTTTCTCTCAAAGATTTCCCTGATACCAAATACAAAGTATGCTACTTTGATTTTTGCTGTCATACAGTGTTAAAATTATACATGCATTTTTATATTTGTCCAATAAACTGAACGTCCCAGAAGGTACCAAACCTATCATAGTCACCAAAGTACTCGAAAGAGGAATTAATTCATTATGTAAAGTGTTGGAGCAATAGACTGCATTGAAGAATTTATACTGCTTATATCAACCTGTCTAGGAAAACAGGCACAATAGAATGACCCACAGGAAAAAATGCACAGGGTGTATGGAGAATGGCAGGGAAAGCCAAAGTAGGAGAGATGAGCTCATTAAGAATGGGTTCCTGGAGAAGATGGCATTGAGCTGAATTTTGCAGGAGTTAGTCATGTAAAATAAAAGAATGAAAATTAAAAAAAAAAAACAGAAGGGTAGTGTGAATAAAAAATGAATTTTGAGTGTTTGGAATGCAGACAGTGCCATTTTCATTATGATTTTAAAATACAAAGGAAAAAATCTCAGGAAATGAAGCTATATGGCAAGCACAGTTAAGATCTGGGAAACCTTCACATACAAAATTGTCAGTCTCTTTACCACAACAAAATATCTACCCAAAAGTTCAGTGGAATCTTCAGCTATTAATGAGTTCATTAAGAGTTTGTTTTATGCTCAGTGAAAGAGTGTGATCACATTGCTTGATATATTATAAATGTACCAAAAGAAGTACATATCAATCTACATTTTCAAAGACACAGACTTCCTTTCCTTGACTTAAGCCAGCCAGTCTTCAACCTCCACACCTCTGTTTGACCGGCTTAATTGCTGCTTAGAATTCACCTGAGCAGATGGAAATTATTTCTGTGCCCAGATGTAAGCTTGTTTCCATTTTCTGTTTTGCTGTGGAAGCCTTGTAACCCTGCAATGGAGCTGAATTCACTACAAACTGATGCCACTTGAAGACATGGTAACAAATGAAAGGACTTTCGCAGAGGAAGAAAGGAGATCTGTTCAAATCCATTCTAGTCTTTTCTAAAGACTTTTCACTGTCCCTCAGAGAAACACATTTTCCCCTTTTCCTGGTTGTAGATACTAAAGACATCCATTCAGCTCAACTTTACAATTTGGGAAACTTAGAGAGGAAAGAAAAGGATACTTCAAGTTGCCAAAGGTTGCTGCCAAAGGAGAGAGATTTTTTTTTTCCAGCTGTTGAATAACACTGGTTTGAATAACTAACCTTTTAGGAAGTTGTGGCTGTCAGTGACTGGCATGGATGATGTTTCTTTGCATTTGAGTATTAACCCAATGAGTGTGAGCTGAGGAAAGCAAAGCAGTGGTTTCCCTAGGAGATGACTTTTAATGTTTTGTGTTTAAAGAGACTGAATGCACTTAGGCCACCTGCTCACATAGTCTGTGCGCAGTTACATTGTCAACATGCCAATGTTTCTCATGGAGATTTAGACAGGCTAAGTGTCTCATTAAAAAACTGAAATACATGTTAATCAATCAAACTGGTAAAAACGATGCTGCGTATTCCTTTCACCTGTCAGTGTGGCCATGCTGTAGCCTGATGCAGATTTACTGAAGTCATGCAAAATATAAATGTGTCATCACTGTGTCAACTTTCTAACTCTGACTTTTTTATGTTCTGATTTTTATGTTTGTCTCTTGAGTGTCCTATGACTTAAAAACATAGTAAAGACTGACCCCCAGAACTTCTCTTCATATTGATGCTTCTGTTATCAGGTAAGCATTTTGAGTGATTGCACTGCACTGATTAGTACAAATTTGCAGCCAGATTTAAGGATATTTCTATCTAAGTATCAGGAGATACAAGGATACAGATGATTTGATTAATTGCTCTGATCCATGTTCTTATAATTATATAATATAATTTGACAACATTAAGTCTTCTGACAGCACTGAAAGTTGATGTAGATTTCCAAGTTAAAGGTTTAGGGATGGAAAGGGAGAAGAGGAGAGAGGGGAAAATGTGGTTGGGATGTAAAATTAATTAATTAATTAAATTTTTAAAAAGTACTAAGATGAGACAAAAATTAGTCTGGCCGTCACAAGCTAGGAATTTGTGGCTTCATCTGTATGTTGCTGAATTGACACAAATTGACTCTGAAGACTGTTCAGAAAAAGAGCAAAGGCAGCTCTAGTTATTAAATATATGTATAATGTCCTGCAAACACGTTGCTAGTATGTGTGGTCTAAAGACACAAGTGCGATTACATTTTATAGGAATGGGATTTTACTCATGGGAAAGAAGTTGTACATCACCATTACTCACACACATATGCACATAAACACACACATACACAAACATATACATATGATGGACCTCAGTGTATATATATATACACTTTAATCCTATTTATATGGTAATATAGTCTATGAACTTCCAATCAGGATACATTTTTTATACATCAGGAGTTAGATGGTTGGCAGAGCGATGGCACATTTATACTTTACAGGATTCAATCAATTTGCATCGGGCTAAAGGCATGATGACTGTGTAATGACTATTACGTGACTATGTAAACAGGTGTCTGGCTTAAATGTACTCAGTATCTTTAAACAGAAAAACTAAAAGACATGTTCTAGACTTTCATTCTAGACCTATTTTTGTTTTAGACCATGATCTACTATACAAAATTTACCAGTACATGAAAATCTAGTACATAAAATCTAGTACATAAAAATCATGTACTACATTTGTTCTAGGTCAGAGGCTATTATAACCTTATTATGTCCAAACTAAATGCTATCTCATGTCAATAAAAGATTCAAAAGTACATTTGTGATATACTTATTAGGTATCAGTCTCCACAACATACTGAGGATGCTCCATTATTTCAAGAAGCTTATGGACTGTGGTTCAATAAAGGAGAAAGTGGAAAAATGGCCCCTCACAACTTGGCCTGATGATACGGAAGCACTTTGTAAACACTATCTATCACCTACTTTGGTCAAATAAGGATGTTTGGAAAGAGACTGTTGGTAAAAAGTGAAATAATTTCAACTGTCTAAGGCTTAGAAGGAATTGATTAGGTGACAGCATGAAGAGTAGTGGGGGTCAATCACAATCAGTTTTTAGGGTGGGTGGTGTGGTGGCTGAGGAAATTATTCCCTGAGATAAAGGATTCAGGGAAAATAAAAGAGGATAGAATTAGATTTTGAGAGGCTGGTGTCTGTATGGGACACTCAAGACAAAATGGACAATAGGTAATCACAGAGAAGAGGAAATTATTTTCATAGAGGAAAGAGCCAAAATGCTCATTTCGACTATAAACTGCTCCCTATCAGCTCTATGAACAGTGAACTGTCCTGATAGCTGGAACCACTCAGGAGAACAATCAGGCAAAAAGAAAACAAACTAGTAACAGTCAAGGTAAAGTCAAAGCTATCCTTTCCTGTGACTATCCAGTATCCCTGGTTCTCATCCTATGCCCTGCTCCATATTGCTTTAAGAATGAGGCTATGAAATCACTTTCCTATTATCTCTGAGTGGATATTTGTTTTCCCATTAAATTATAAACTTATCAAAGGTTCTAGATTTTCTTCCCAGAGTACCTAGCAATACTGGCAAATGTTTAATCTATATCACACATTTGCTGTAAATCTTTCACAAACAACACTCGTGGTTACTAGCTACACGATATGAGGTTCTAAGTTTCACAAAGAAAATATATGGAAACAGACAGATCCACCCTGACTGTCCACACCACATTCTGTGTCTGACAGCTGCCTAGAATGGCTCTGTCTGCAGAGTTTCCAGTGAACATTAGGAATCATATTGGTAGCTACTATCTGGTTTCACATTGAAAAACTTAAAATAGTATGCAATTCACAGGGTTTTGCTATTTGTTTCAGTACTTTTATTAACTTTTTAAGTGTGTGTTAATCTTGGCAACTTGTTATCTTACCTCCTTTCTAATAGTTTTAAAATCATTTTCTCTTCCCGTTGACATATTTGCTGATGGTTGTCATCACTACCAGCAGTAAGCAAGTGCCAGACAGCCAGTTGTGGATGTAGATGGTACTGATATGGTGGCTTCGATATCTAAAGCCAGCAAGACCAGCATGAGTTCTCAAGTGTCACCCTTTATACTCCGTGGAAGAAGTGAATTACCAGGGAACCTCATTAAAATACAGATTCTGCTTCAGAAGATTTTAAGTGGGGCCTGCACTTCTCACGCCTCTCATAAGCTCCCAGGTGATGCTGATGTGACAAGTCTCTCAGTCAATTCAGTTGCTAAGATACAGCTAATTATTTTGATTGGACAGAAGCTCTTAGGAGGATTTCACTTGGAGAAACTAAGCATTCCCATCAAACATATATTGGTAGGATGCAAGATACACAGGCGTACAAGAGGGAAGGTGCAAATACAAAAGCAACGAGATTTTATATATATATATATAATATATATTATATATATATATATATAATTTCTATATATCCCTTCTTAGTCCAAGGAGCTATTTCATTTTGAATCTGAATGAAATCAAGCAGACTTGTCTTCAGCCTGAGCCTACTTCTGCTTTAATATACTAGGAACAACCCAGGTGACGGACTTGAGAAAGGGACCAGTCTCCCTTTCTCATCTTTATACCCCATTCCACAAACCACAGCAGAACATTCCACTTCTAAACACTACTGCGCCAAGTGGAGAGGTGTTTTCAAAAGTGGTGCTGTTAGCAAAGATGGTGCATTGTGATCAAGGGACTGGAAGAACTATCTATTTCCTGCCCATGGGGGACTCTGGAATGCTTGGAGATGTGCAACAGAGTGGATGGTCAACTGTGAGCAGGTAGAGGCTCCATACATTTCAGATGCCAGGATCATGTGAACATAATCTTACATTTACATTCACAGGCTGATGTGTATGTGCTGAAAAGAAGTATTGGTGCGAAGTTGACAGGGTAAACCAAAGCCAGTTGGGTAGAGAACAAGGGATATTTTTAGCACACGGAAGAATGGCTTTAGAGTTTCATAGAAAATTTCACCTGAAAAATCACTTACCTCCTGGACTTCAGTAAATATTCTAATAATAACTTGTGCCACCATCACAGACTTTAAGAATAATTTATATAACATTTCTCTTTCTTCTATTCCTGAAATGAAAGCGGTGGATTTTCACACTATCCCAGCTCACAAATTACCTAGAGAACAGATGTGTGTGTTTCTTTAACTCATTTTTAAAGCTATATTTCCTTTCACAAAGTTTTATACAAGAATGAGGCTTTGGTACTAAAACAGCAAGAAGTCCTTAAGGGGTATTGATATTTCATCTACGCAAAATACCAGCAGCTGATGAAGAATTTAAAGTGGATTAGGGATTCGAGTTTCCTCTCTAAATCGAACAGGTTTCTCACCACCTTATTTTTTCATAGCAACATCTGTTTCTCGTTAGCAAACACAAGCTGCTGTTTCCTGGGCTTTCAGATATTCATGTGGAGTCTGAGGCAAACTTTGAAGACTTATAATCACATTTGCTGCTATACTGTGGAACCAGAGGAGTCTGATAAACGTTTTAAGGCAGAAAAAAAAAAGGGAGGAGATACAGGTTTTATTTGCACAACAGAAGTACAATTTTCATGTAGTTAATAATTTTGCTGTTAAAGAGGGGAGGGTGGACCCTGAATTATTCAGTTGCTGCTCTTGCTGACTAATTACTCTCTCCTCCACGATGTTTTATCATTATCGACGAACAAGAATGTGACCGGTATCCAGTGCCTGAATCAGTTCTTTGGCCTCATCTGTTGAATAATTATGGCCACAGGTGCAAAGTAGGAAGCAGGCATTCCCTTGACAAACGGACAATCCAAGAACTGCCTCCACATAGGACGGCAGGAGAACTGGCTTCCTTTATCATCACAGAGGACCAGACATAGTCCCTGAAATTAGGATTCTACTGGCTGCTCCTCTGAAGTGGAACAATGCAACTGTTAAGCAAAGCCAAACACAAAATGAGTTCATTTTGCAGAACTCACCCATTCATTCTTTCCACGGAAAAGGCTAAACAAATATACTCACCATATGGCTTTTTTGATTCTTTAAAGAGGGGATATTTTTTATGTATGATTCTTCATCCTAGCATCATCTTTTAAACTTGCCATCCAAATTTTGTTTGGGGGCAGGGGCTTCAACATTTGATAAAAGTGCCCCAGCTTTGTATCACCACTGTTGAGTGCTAACTTGACAATATTAGACAAGATCTAATTCGGTTTTCCTACTACAAAATGAGGTTTAAAAGTACCTTTGCTTGTTTGTTGTGAGAAGTAAAATAAGGATGTACCTAACACTCAAAATATGAGACCTATTATTGTAATTAGTGCTATTTTAAATAGAATGTCAAGTTAAAAGTTAGGAAACACTGATTTGCCCAGGATTTCTCATAACCATTTAGTTCGCCTTATGTCGGAACATAAGTGTTCTAGTCCCCAGTGGTCTCTTTGGTTGTGTCCTTGTCATTAAGAAGGCGTGCTTCTTCACAAAGCTACAGGTTTTTGTCTGACCCTTCCCCACTACTCCTTTTTTAAAGGCAGAGGCTGGTTCCAAAAGGTATCTCTCAATCTCAAAGGCCAGGGCTCTTATCTATATAGGCTTCACCTGTCCAAATATAACTTTCACTGTCTAAAAGTTAACTGTCTCTTTAGTTTTGGAAGTGTGTGAGTATCATCTCATTGGCTCATGAGTCTGTTCTTTGTCATTAGCTAGGGTAGCAAAGAGTTCACTACTTCTCAAATTAGATGGTATTTCTTTAAATTTAAACAAATTAGGACCATGGTGATTATCTTGGCCTAAGAATAAATGCCATGGAAATTAGAGAAAATAGCTCCAATGTCCTGAAACAGCAGAGGTCAGATAGGGCGAGAATAATTCCCATCTTTATTAACATTGCTTTGCATTTAGATAGCCCCTTCTCTTTCGCCAGACTTGTTCTGATTCCATCTCAGTGCTTAGAATCTTGAGTAGATCCTGAAGCTCCTGGTGACCCCCAGAAGGATTCTGATGTGGAAAAGAAATGGAAAGTCAAAGGGCAATGAGCAATTAACTTTGGGGCTTTATTTGCTCACTCTGTTCTTTCACAAGCAACCTGCAAAACAAGAGAGGATTTGAAGTACTACTCATAAAAGCCTAAAGCCTCTCCAGAGACTTCTACTATATTTGGGTTTGAGGATATTTTGTTCCTTTAATACAAAATTTAAATTTTAACAATGGGTATATGTGGGTGATTGCATGTTAGTAGGTACATTTGGAAAGATCTGGGGAAACACCCATGACAGTGTTGGCATGTGTAAGATTGAAATGGGAAGTTTAATTGGTCCTCTCTGTTGAAAATTAGAGAATTCCTTCCTCTCTGTTCTTAGAACATTTACTTTAAATAACATGGAATTGTGAGTATTTATGTCTCTTTGAAATGTATACAAATTCCTTAGAAAAAGTAGATAGCCCTTGATTAACCTTGATGACCCAGGGATGTCATTACTTAGCAAGGGAGATAATGACATTGCTATCTCCTAGACACTGGGAGGAAGGAGAGGCTTTAGTGTGAACTTTGCTTCAAATAGCAGAACTATTCTAATTATAAGGGTATGGAAGATAAATTTTCCTCTCAATAAACCTGATTAACGTACACAAGCAGCCAATTAGCACATAAAGTTAGGATATATGATTAATGGTACTGTCAGAGTCTTGCAATAAGGACAGATATTGTTGTCTAAACATACATTCTATGGCTGTTTCACTTGGTTAAGAGTGCAGAAATCAGTCTTCACACTACCCATGCCATTGATGTGGTACTCTGATGAGTGAAATTAGTGTTTATTCAATGCCAAAGGTGTTTACTTCTTTACTTTGCAGGCACAGAGGAGTTTTAGACCAAGAGATTCTATTTTTCAATGACAGTTTCCAAACACATGATTGTCATTTAATAAAATAATGGACTCTGAAACAAAGTGAGAGCACACAGTCACTTATTATTAATCATAGATGTACATTGGGTTCATAAGTGTTAATACAGATTTCAGTCATCATACTTAGAGATCAACCCTATGTACTTAGGGTGAGATAATGAATCCCACAACTACTCAAAGTGATTTTTGTTGTAAGTGGTCAGTAGATACTATTAACTACTGTAAATGAATGTTTTAACATAGTTCTTTAGTTTATACCATAGAATAAATATGATCTTTTGTTGTCCTTGTCACTTTGTGGCCAATCACCACATTTTATTCTACTTTGAGAGAAAGAAATGGTGTGGAGTTCTGTGGGTGGGGCAGTGGAAAGGATCTGGGAGAAGTTGGAAGAGAGGCAACCATGATCAGAATATAATGTATGAAAAAAAAT